>JANHFX010020289.1:49823-61016 GCA_027560015.1 Chloroceryle amazona
GTGGATGGCTGAGGAAACATCTCTCTACCTGTGACTTTTTGGCTCAGATGGACGTGTTCATTCTTGGGTGGTTTATGTTTTCTTAATAAATTTTATCAATGTCGAGGCATTTAATTGAGCAAATTCTGCTGAAAAATAAAATATTGTAAAAGAAAGCTGGTCAGAATTTCCTTTGTTGCTTTGTTTCTTAACAGCACCGAGAACACAGCACCCTGGTGCACTGTTTATCTTTGAATCTGTGATCTTCCCAACTTTTTTTTTTTGTGTTGTGAACACCCATATTTATAGTTTCAGTGCTGACACTTCTCATGACTGTATTGTGACCCTAACTATACTTTCCTAAAGACACAGTTTATGGAATTATTAATATAATAATGCTGGTGAACGGATTATTTTGCTTCAACTCCAAAAATCTAATTCCTTCCAAAAGGTCCTACACACATTAAATGTTTTCTCTGTTTTGAATTACAACTTGTGAAGAACCATGACAGTCTTGGTTACTTTAATTAAACATATGTCTAAAAATAAATTTTCTCTGTTTGGCTGATAAGGGCAATAAAAACAATAAATTTCAGAAAGAGATAGGCAAATTAGGCAACAATTTATCAAATTTTTGCATAATATTTATGCAACCAGTAAAGAGTAAAAAGAGGCTGTAGAGAGGGGTTGCCATGAGGAACCCTAAACAAGTCTCCTTATTTCTGCAGTAAGTACAGAACCAGCCTTTGGAGCATGGGAGGAGTAATATTCTCTTAATGTATATGAAAAAGTATTCAGTAGAAATTTGGTAGTATTCCAATTTCATAAAGAAAACCTTCTGAAATCAGAGATGGGTCTTAATTTTGTGCCTTATCTAAAGCTACAATGCTGAGGTTCCTTTCTCACAAATTACTGAAAAGAGCAGAAAGGGGCTGAAATTTGCAGGAAGCATGATTTTGCTTTGTTCTGCTTGATATATGAGTTCTGAGCATAACTGCAGGTGACATTTTGAACTTACTAGTCAATGAGTTTTTTAAAAGCTTTTATTTTGGTTAGTTTGGTTGGTTTTGGTAGAGGGGAAAATGAAGGAGGTATGCAAAGAAAGTTATCAGAGAAAGCATCACTGAGACTGTTAAACCTCTGCAGGGTCTTATCTACATTCTCTATGATGTCTCAGGTGAGAAAAAAAAAATAAAAATGTCCTTTACAGCTGAGCCTGCATTAAAGATGGAGGTGGGGAGAGAAGTTTTCAAGGAGAAAATCGATATAGGAAATTCACATAATGGCCTGTCAATTATTTTCATTATTTTGAGTCTGTCAAACTGCACCATCTTTTATTTATCATCTTGGGTCCATTTCTGGAACTTTTAAGAAGTATCTAGATGAACTATTCTTGCTGAGCAAATCTGAAAGTTGGTTTGTTTTTTTTTCCCTGTGATAGTGCTGTAATGGTTACACTGACAGAGAGAAATTCATGTGAGTTATTGGAGGGTTTAATCTCCTTTCTGTCACATTTTGAGACTCTGCTTCAGTCTAGCAAGCCTGTAATTCACAGCTAAAATGCCACAGATATGATTTGATACCCTTGAAAACATAAAAAAGGGATGTTATTGCAAAGAAGAATGTTATTACTAAATACTATGCATCATAGTAACAATATGGTAATGATAATGTTGAGTGTTTATTGGTAAAAAGAATCAGGGAGAAAGCTAACAAGCCAGATATCATGGTGGGAGTCTGTTATAGACCACCCAACTGGGATGAACAGGTAGATGAAATATTCTACGAGCAGCTGGGGAAAATCTCACAATCGTTAAAAACCTTATTTTCGTGGGATCTCATAGATGTCAGCTGGAAATACAGTGAAGAGGAAACAGTCCATGAGGTTGCTAAAGTGTGTGTAAGATAATTTCCTGATACAGCTGGTGAGGGAGACAATTAAGAAAGGCTTCCTGATGGACATGTTCTTTGTGAACAGATGACTTGTGGGTGATGTGAAGGTATGTAGGCAACCCTGGGCACAGTGAAATGATTGAGTTCTCAATTCTTGAGCAGTAAGGAATGGGTCAACAGAACTGCTACTTCAGATTTCCAGAGGGCAGATTTTGGACCATTTAGAAGACTGGTTGACTGAGTCCTTTGGAAGGCAGTCCTGAAGGGCAAAGGAGTCTCAGGAAAACTGGACATTCTTCAAGATGGAAATCCTAAAGTCACAGGAGCAGGCTGCCCTAATGTACTGAAAGATATACAGCCCCCTCATGTAGTCCCAACCGGGGAGGAGAGTGAGTCCTGCACATGGGTCACAACAACCCCATGCAACACTACAGGCTTGGGGACAAGTGGCTGGAAACCTGCCTGAGAGAACAGGATCTAGGGTAGGGAGTCTTGGTCTGCAGTGGCTGAACATAAGGCAGCAGTGTGCCCTGGTGGCCAAGAAGGCAAATGGCATCCTGGCTTGTATTAGAAACAGTGTGTCCAAAAGGACTAGGGAACTGGTCTTCTCCCTGTACTCAGCACTGGTGAGGCCTCACCTTAAGTACTCGGTTCAGTTTTGTGTCCCTCACCACAAGAGGTCCAGGAGCCTGTGCAGTGAAGAGCAACAAAGCTGGTGAAGGGTCTAGAGAACAAGTCTTAAGAGGAGCAGCTGAGGAAAATGGGGCTGTTTAGACTGGAGAAAAGGAGACTCAGGGGAGACCTTGCTCTCTACAGCTACCTGAAAAGAGGTTGTAGTGAGGTGGATGTTGATCTCTTCTCCCAGGTAACAAGTGAAAGGACAAAAGGAAATGGCCTCAAGTTATGCCAGGGAAAGTTTAGTTGGTTATTAGAAAAAATTCTTCATCAAAATGGTTGTAAATCATTGTAACAAGGAAGTTGTTGAGTCATCAAATGACTGTAGATGTTGTGCTTAGGCACATGGTTGTTAACACAGAAAAGAAAGTTTGACTGTATCTGATCTTTCTTGAACTTTATGCTTACTTCTCTTCCAAACATCAGGAAAATTAGGGCCAATAACCAAATTTTTAAGTTCAAGCATACATTAAGATGTAGGGTTTTCAAAGTCCTAATTGAGTAGTTAATAGTGAGAATGGCTAAACTAAAATGAGAACTAGATTCTAATGATTGTCATTGGAGCAAGGTGTCCAAACATTGAAAATCCAATTAGACCACAAAGAGGATTTAGAATAAGGCACTACAACACTGATCCTCATCAGTCCTCAGGAAAGGCAATCTAATATGTGTGAAGAAAGAAGAGTGACTTTGAATCATCTTATTAAAAGCAGGAGTGGATACTGTTCCTTCTAAATATGTTGGATCTTCAGGTCCATGTCACTAAGAGCTTAAGTGCTTAGGTCAAATACGGACATTGACAGACATGTTTGTTGTCCCAGAGTCAAATGCATAAAGCAGCTGATTCAGGCTTTGCAAATTAATGATGCATCTATTATCTTGTCAATTTTTCTTCTCTGTAGTCATAGCCAACATCCAAACATTTGGAGCCCTCAGCAAGATATAAAACACTAGCATTCAAATTCACGCTCCAAAACTGACCTGAAGAAAAATCTGCAGCTGCTTATAAAGGAAGGCTTAAGGCATCCTTGAGTGAACTTTGTTATTTTTCACTACCTTTGCACAAGGAAGAGTTCAGTAGAACTTAGTAAAGTGCCAGAAATCACTTGGGAACCACAGCATTAACAGAAGGTAACTAACCTTTGTTAGATGCAGTTTGGGGATGTTATTATTTCCTGTCTTGCATAAATCTTTAACTAATATAAATAAAAATCCACTTAGGTGATGCACTTTCAATGATAAAATATATGCTATCAGGGAAAAAAAAAAAGGAAAGATAGCTTTTAATCTGATACCCATCTAACAATAGTCACAGATTTTGATTAAAACATTTGATTTGGAGAAGCTATCACTAATATATGAAATGGATCAGTAAAAAAAGATTAAATGCCCTCATAAAGAAACTCATCAAAGGTACTCCACCATTGCCAAGCCTCAAAAAGAATCTGCATTAATTGCACTGAAATGTAGATTTCCAACAAGAATGCCTTTTTCCCCTTGTTAACAATAAAAGTAGTAGTTTCCTACTACTAGTTCACATAGAAATCAACAGTATTTATGTACCTGACTGTATACAGAGTATACCTGTATGTATCACAAGAATTTCCAGTCTCATTCATTAATGCCTTTTAGTAACAGGTAAGGCCAAAATTCTGGATTACTCTGGAGTTTCCCTTGGTTATCTACTTAAGTTCATCTTTTTTCCCGCTCTGAGCTTTGGTTGAAAAAAAGAATGTGGTGGCAGTCACAGCCAAACTGAGGTTTTTCTATTCAGGGCTCAGTATGAGCATCAATTTGGAGGTCTGACAGAAAACTTTCTGCTTCATCTCCCACTTAAGTTGTGTTTCAGATGGAGTCAAACATCCCCTTCCAGTGAAGAGATTAGGTTTCCAGATGTACATTCTGTCTGAAAGTTACTATCCTCTCGCGTATTCTGGGTGAACTCCTCTTACCCACATTCCTGAGTACCTATTTGATTAGATGTACCTGCTTGTCTTGAACAGTTCATATGTTTTGTGATAATTTTTTACTTAATTAGATTAGAAAGTGCACTTACAAGCCATTGAATGTATTGACCTGAAAAAACAATGGTTTCTCACAGTTATAAACAACTATGAGCTCTTCATTTGCCACTCCTACTTCTGAAACTCATCTTTGCCTATAGCTTCAAAGAAGCAAGCTGAACTGTATATAATAACTGTAGCCTGTGGTGGACAAAGAAAAGTTTCTGGCAATCTTTTTCCTCAGTTTTGGGTCTGAATTTTAAAACCATGCACTGAATAGATTAGGTTTGACATTCCACGCATTGCTGAAGAAGGATGCCAGAAGATCTGAACACTTACAGGGAATCCAATATTTTATGTCTCTCCTAGATGCAAAACAGTTCTTCTTTTTGAAACTTCTCATATGAAGTTTGCTGCTACTTTTGAATTGAAAGAAAATACTTCAAGAAATTCCGGAAATCTCTAATTAAGTTTGAAGTTCAGATTCACATTGCTGTAAAATATTTATATTGTTCCATGCTGGAGTTGCATTTTTTTAAAAGGTTAAGGTCATGATTCATGACAGGATTTAATGGAATAGTTTATCATGTTGAACTTCTGTTTTAATTTGTCTCTTCATCTGTCTACCATGCTTGCATGCAGTGTTACAATTAGCACCAAAGCTCGTCGTTCTGAAGATTTGTGTAAGTGAAGCTTTGTTTATGAGAATACCTCAATTACAACAAGTCTGTATATTATTTCGAAGTAGCTTTATTACTTTTGTTGGTGTATATTTATGAAGTAATTTGTGAGGACAAAGGAGTCATACTGTGACTACAAGCAATCTTGAATTACATGAGACTGAGATTTTCCAAAATCATGTATCTTCCCAAACCAGAGAAAACATAGAGGAGCGAAAGCAATACGGAAAGCCATGTCATTTAACAGCTGGCAGTAGCATAATATCCGTTATGGCTACATACCTATACTTAGGAGATTTCTTTTGCACTCTAGATGTCCACAGTCACTGCAACCGTTTATGTATGGTTTTACAATCATTGCTGGGAAAAAAACTCAAGTTCCACTTTTATATGCCCATAATATCTGAATTTTGTGAGGAGTCATGAGCAAATTTTTGCAACTTTATTTAATCCTGAGTGGGGTATGCAAAAGGGATACAGATCTACATAACATCTAGATTCTCAGTTTTGTAAACTGAGAAAATGATTGCTTATTCTCAAAATGTTTCTGGGCTGTTTCACTTGACTGCTTAATACTGCCATTTTGCTTCTACCTGATAAATCAATCTGAGAAGAATTGATGCTTTTTATCTTTGTACCTTCACTACCACTGAAATGGTGCCCAACTTTTAACTATAACATGATATACTTGCTTGCCATACTGTCCATTTGATATAATGTTAATGTGATTCCAGGAACATGTTGAATTTAGGAAATGGAGACTTGGATTCTGATACTTAAGTCTCCAGACAGCACATTCAATTGAGCCAGCAATAAGTAAACTGACTGAGCACAAGATGTGTCTTTTTCCTATGGTCTCTCTCTTGCAAACGACTTTTATATGGTTCTTGAGTGTTCTGTGAAAAATCCTAGTATGTTGTCCAGACCAAAGAATGACTATTATACACTTCTCAGAGTACTAATACTGCTAGAACAAAATTCACTACAAAATCTTCCCAAGAGAAGTGATTTATCAGCTATGCTGTTTTGTTTTTTTTGGTGAACTGTCCCCTTCTGGAAGTTGACCTGTCCTGGAGAATTTCGAGTCATCTGCTTGGATTTATTTTTTTTTCCAAGCTATAATTAATATCAAGGAAGTATATGTCTGTGTGTGTCTCTCTTGTGTGCATGTCTGTGGAGGGAGAAATTTATATAATCTGAATGCACAGTAGCTGTCACCACAACTGCTTGCTTTGCATTCTTACTGCATAGAGGAATATTAAGAAGTTAATGGTAATCAGTAATGTTACCTTTATTTCATTTTCTGTTTTGTGATTCATTTTCTGTTTGAATCCTCTCATAGCTCTTGATTTAGCATAATAGATAAAATAATAATAGGGATGCATAACTGGTAAACCAGTTTATTACTTATCTTTCTGAAATGGCTGCAGCTAAGCATCTCGAAAGAGGCTGTCTCTAAAACAGCATTTAAAAATTACTTCTTACCTCCACTGAGTTTTTGTCTAAGGAATAAGGAGAGAAAATGACATTACACTACTTTTTACATTTGTCTTAGGAACTGAATTTCATATATATGTATAGCACTGGTGTTGCTTATTTAGTTTTTTGAAGTTGATTGTTTACAATCAAATATGAGCTCAAGTTTATTTGATTTCATTAAACAGTACCAAGGGACTTCAACAGAGACTGGCAAAAATAATTTTCAGTGTAATGTAAACACCTCAGTGAGTTGGACTTTTGCCTGAAGAACCTGAAGAAGAGCCAGGAGGTACTTCTGAGCAAATTTATTACACTAAGGATCGCTGCAGCTGGTTGTTGAGAGGCTTGGGACTTTTGTTCTGAGATGCTTCTTAAATAATGAACTGGTATCTGAGGTTTGGTGGTTTTGCTGTTAAGCATGAATTCATATTTCCCTTTAAAAACTCCTGGCAAAATCCCTTCTTGACTGCATGCAAATACACAGAATGTAAGAGGAGACACTCCTTGAAAGAGACATAGACTTTAATTGTTAAACACTGTCACATCCTTCCACCTTTCTGTAGGTCATAAGCTTGCTTATCACTTAGGTATTTAAAATTACTTTAGATGGCTTTTCTGCTACATGATGACTTGATTCCTAGGACTTTGGTCTAGGAAAAATAAGGCTTGGTTGTAGTATTATTTTTGGCACAGACTCACTGTTAAGTTTAACCTTTCTCACCTTTCATTTGCAATGAAGTTGCCCTTTCCTGATATGCCAGAGGTGACATGGAAGAAAGGTTGCTAGGTGACAGTGGATCTGATTTACTAGAGCAATGGATAGCAAGTACTTTGATGGGAACGATGGTTGTGTTGAAACAGATTGGTGCCTGATCACCTCTGTAAGGCTGATCCATGTCTATATGACAGTGCTGTAAGACTGAGGATCATATTTTAACACACGTGTGTATAAAATGTGGTTTTGCAGGTATGTATATGCATATGTATATTTATATATAATCTTATATATGCACATATACTTCTCATAAATGAGGCAGAGGACAGAATGAGTATCTTCAGAATGAGCTTTGCATCTGGTTTTACAATGTTGGAATATCTTGTAGCATTGTGGAACTATCTCAGTTCTATGCTGATGATCAACATGTGAGTCCTGAAAAACTGGATTATGTCCGTTATTTACCAATTTGCATGCAATTGAGTTTGGGCTGCCAGGTAGGTGATTGATCTCAGGGAAATTTATGCTCTGGGTAGTGGTGTTCCCCTTTGAGGGAGCAATTTATCTATTTCTTCTATGTAGCAACTCAGTAACTTTCTACCAGAGGAATCTTGTACTGCCATTTTTGTTTAGTATTTCTAAAACTATCTTACATTCTGCTTTATAGGAATTCATCTCTTCAGTGGTCATGAACGGACTTCTCAGGAGTTCCTAGCCTTTATTATCTCTATTTGAATCTCACCTAGTGCTTTTTGTTCTTGCATGTTCATTCTTTATGTGATAGTCTGCCTCTCAAATCTCCCCAGTTGCTCTGAGATGCTGTCACACAAACTTTTCCATACTGTCCGTGGTCTAACAGAGGCAGTTTAACTGCAGTGGAAGTCCACGGATATAAAAGTTACCATCCTGATTCTGTATGCAGAAAGGGAGAGTGGACAAAAACTGTGAGGAGAGTTCTGCATTTAGGCATTCTCTTTTTTAACCAAGCAGTGACACAGATCCCTGACATAACCCTCTGACAGAAACAAGCCTGGAGCAACAGCACAGCTCTGTGCTTTGACCCGGAGAACATTTCTCCTTCAGAGCAGGCCAAGGGCAGTGACATGAAGACAGGCAGCAGTATTTCAGTGCAACTGAAGTGGAAATGGGGAACAAAAGTTAAAAGGTGTGAGCATTTAACATGTGCCAGCATATTGGGCTAGATCTGTGTTTAGAGGATCATCAGCAGCACTCAATGTCCTAGTCTGCATGGCAAGTTTGTGTCTGAATGTAAGAGACCAGCTTCAACCTCCCTCTCTTTAGTTTCTGTGAGGCTTTCACTCCTTATCTAACATCCTTATTAGTCTAACTTATACACAGATAAGGTACTCTAGTGTGCTAGGTAATGTTCAGCAGAAATTATGATTGTTTTAATATAAGAAAAATTTAATTTCTCCTATGCTAAGAAACCTTGTATAATTTAGACTGTGTCCAATTTTCTTTAAACCCCCCTAGTCTAGAATTGAAGGAGAGTTCATGCATTACTTACTCTGTGTTACTGTAGTACTTGCCTACAACATAGGCTTGTTTAAATGGATTTAGGGTGTATGAGGCTTTGTCCGAAGTTTTTCTGCAAAAATGAAACTTTCCTCATGTCAGGTTATTAAAAATTAAAAATGTGAAAGCATCACAGTGTCCGTGGATTTGTAATAGCCTTATAGCAGAATTTAATCTATTATTTTTGGTGATTCATGGCAAGTGACATCTTGGCATAGCTTAAAAAATTTGCATGCTAAAAGACCCCGGAGCTTGGGTCTTTAGAATCACAGAATGGTAGGGATTGGAAGGGACCTCTGGAAATCGAGTCCAACCCCCCTGCCAATGCAGTAATATATAGGGCATGCCACACAGGAACAGATCCAGGTGGGCCTTGAAAGTGTCTAGAGAAGGAGACTCTACAACCTCCCTGGGCAGCCTGCTGCAGTGCTATGTCACTCTCACGGTGAAGAAGTTTTTCCTCACGTTGAGGTGGAACTTCCCGTGTTTCAGCTTGTGACCATTACCTCTCAACCTATCACAGGGCACTGCTGAAAAGAGACTGGCCCCTTCTACTTGACACCCACCCTTCAGATATTTGTAAACATTAATAAGATCCCCTCTCAGTCTTTTTTGTTTCAGGTTAAAGAGCCTCAGGTCTCTCAGCCTTTCCTCATAAGAGAGATGTTCCAGTCCCTTCATCATCTCTGTAGCTCTCCTTTGGACTCTCTCTAGTATTTCCCTGTCCCTCCTGAATTGGGGAGCCCAGAACTGAACACAATACTCCAAATGTGGTCTCACTAATGCAGAACAGAGGGGGAGGAGAACCTTCTTCAACCTGTTGGCCACACTCTTCTTTATGAGCCCCAGGATACCATTTGCCTTCCTGTCCATAAGGGCACAGTGCTGTTCCATGCATAACTTACTGTCGACCAGGATGCCAAGGTCCCTCTCCCTGACTGCTTTCCATCAGGTCTATCCCTAACCTGTACTGGTACATGGTGTTGTTCCTTCCCATATGCAGGACTTTACAATTATCCTTGCTGAACTTCATTAGATTTTCCTTTTCTCATCTCTCCAGCCTGTCCAGATCTCACTGGATGGCAGCACAGCCTTCCAGTGTGTCAGCCACTCCTTCCAGTTTAGTATCATCAGCAATCTTGCTGAGGGCACACTCTATCCCTTCATCCACGTCATTGATGAAGAAGTTGAATAAGTCTGGACCTAGAACTGACCCCTGGGAACACCACTACTTACAGGTCACCAGCTGGACTCTGCACCACTGATCACAACCCTTTGAGCTCTATTATTCATCCAGTTCTCAATCCATCTCACTGTCTGCTTGTCTAACCCACATTTACTGAGCTGACTCGCGAGGATGTTATGGGAGACAGTTTCAAAAGCCTTGCTGAAGTCAAAATAGACAACATCCCCTGCATAGTGGATGTCACATAGTTGCAGCAATCTGTGTTCGGATTTAAGGCACAAAAGGAGAATGTCAGGATCAATTCTTCATTCTTTTGACCACCTTTATTTTTATGTATCATAGAATCATAGAATAGTTTCGTCTGGAAGAGACCTTCAAGATCATCAAGTCCAACCTTATTCCTAGCTCTGTCTAAATCACTAAACCATATCCCTTAGCAAAACATCTACCCATCTCTTAAAGACTTCCAGGGATGGTGACTCCACAACATCCATGGGCAGGCTATTCCAATGCTTGACAACCCTTTCAATAAGGAAATTCTTCCTAATATTCAGCCTGAACCTCCCCTGGTCCAACTTCAAGCCTTTTCCTCTGGTTCTATTGCTTGTCACTATGGAGACCAGACCAACTCCTGCCTCGCTACAACTTCCCTTCAGGTAGTTGTACTGAGCAACAAGGCATCCTCTCAGCCTTCTCTTCTCAAGGCTAAACAGCCCTAGATCCTTCAGCCTTTCCTCATAAGAGACATGCCTCAAACCCTTTACTAGCTTGGTAGACCACCTCTGTACCCTCTCCAGCATGTCAGTGTCCTTGCTGTAGAGAGGGGCCCAAGACTGGACACAATATTTGAGGTGAGGCCTCATCAAAGCCAAGTACAGAGAAATGATCACCTCCTGGCTCCTGTTGACTACATTATTCCTGATGCAGATGTAGTTCCTTCTTAACCCTTCCATTCCCTTGTGTCAGGGTTTAGGGTCAGGGTGGCCCCTTAGACCTATAACAAACGTTCTCTGTTAACCTCCCTCCCTCCCTCCCTCCCTCCCTCCC
>JANHFX010020290.1:0-15946 GCA_027560015.1 Chloroceryle amazona
GCTGGAAACCTGCCCCCCCCCAGCACCCCGGGACCAGCAAACCCCAGCTCCAGCCCCAGCTGGTGTCCCCTTTGCAGCAAGCAAGCTGCGGGATGGTTCGAGTGTCCCGGCCTCAAAGAGAAAGCTGATTTTCATCCTCCTGAAGTTGTGTCGGTGCTACAGAGGGCGTGAAGCCAAAAGCGGGCTTTGGTCGGAGCCCAAAACACGGGGCTTTGTTAAAATAAAGACAGTGTGTTTGTTTATACACCCACAAAACCCAGCGGAGCATAGGATGCTGAAACCCACGCTTCCGCCACCAACAGCTGCTGGGACGCTGCAACAACAAGTCCTCACCCTCTGGAGATGGAGGAAAGGAGGAGAGGGTTAAAGAAGGGCAGGCTGAAGCGATTCATCGTCTCCTCTCTGCTGCAGAGCCAGTTCAGGCACAAAGGAGGGCAGAGGGGACACAGGACAAGAGAGAAATGGTAGGGCTAAATAAAATCAACTTCATTTGGCACAAGGCTCATTGTAGCAACACAAAAATGGGGTACAGGTCTGGAAGCTCTTCTCTGCTGTACGACAGATACGGGGGGCTGCTAACAAAAGGAGCGGTATTTACGTCAGGAGGACTGAGTCTCTTCCCGGTTTCTCCCCCCTGCTGTCCTTTAGAAGAGGGTTTTTTTCTCTTCCTCATTCCTCAGCTATTGGCATCCTGGGCCAAAAAAACGAGAGCTCAGAGGCATGGAGCTGGCATGCCCCCTCCAGTGCTTCCATATAGCACCTGCACTGGGGTCCAGACCAAGCAGCAAATCCTTACAAAGCATTTACCACCGTCTTCATCATGCGCACCAGCTCGGGAAAGCTTCTAGTATTTTATCAGCGACTGGAGGAACAGGGAGAAGTCTCACCCACTCTCAGAGTAAGGCCAGGCCTGCCAACAGGACTAGCACAGGCAAAAACTGCCGCTTACTGCCAAAAGCCAGCAGCCCTCGCCCTCTGGCTGAAGATGCCTTCTGCCAAGCAGGTGGTGGTAGGGATTAGGGTTAGGAGGCCGTCTGCGTCAGGAAAACCCTGCCTGCTTCTCTAAAATCAAACCCTTGCCTCAGCTACACGGACAGCATCTGGGCTCGAGCACCAGCTACCCTGCAGGAAAGAGTAGCTTGATGGGTGGGTCACTGTGGTCCTCTCAATTCAAGCTGACATCTTTTGCTGATGCAAAGAAATCCCAGCTGGACGCATAAGCGTGCCCGGGTGCCAAGCTGCCGAGAGGTAGAACACAGTGAAGTGATTCTGAAAGAGAACTTTCCTTCCCATGCGGTTGTTTTCAAGAGATAAAGGATGGCTCTAGGCTTAGCTAAGGGATTCAAAGCCAAGCCGGGAACATCCCAAATCAGATATTACTGTCTTGAAGAGCTGCCCTCTATCTGATGACCTCCATCAGGATGAGACGTTCTGCAGCCACCTCCACGGGGCTTCGGAGCTGCCAAATGGCAGCGGCAGGAAATCCAAAACCCAGCGCGCCACGGTAGAAAGCCAGTTCCCCATGAAATCCCTCCTGCCGGGGAGCACTCTCCTCGCAGCGCCAACACCTCCCGAGCGACGCCACGGGATCCGCAAGGCTTTGCCTGGGGCTCAGTGTGATGAAAGAGAACAGAAGGGTTTTGATGGTATACACCACAGCCCCATATTATAGGAAGTGCCTTTGCTAAACACATCTGTCATCTCAACAACCACGCGCTCGAGATAGGGCTGGCTCCCTCTTGTTCTGAAGGCAGCATCGGTAACGCAGCTACTGGAGCGATAAATGACCAACTTCTCTACCTACCCCAACCACATCTACACCTCAGCGTCCTTCTCAGGGGGTGTCCTGTCACAGATATTGGGGGGAGGTGGGAAGCTACAGAACTATCACACCGGGAAAGACTGTAATAAAGTCCATGGAGATCTATATCTCTTAGCTCCAGACAATTAATCATGAATTGATTTCCAGCGCTGTTTAGGTTATTGCTCTTGGAACGTGGTTTTTCCCTTACTTAGCCAATTTAAACAACAGATATTCATCTAAATCTTTCTTCTCATTTCATCTCACCTCTTTGCCTTTAACCATTTTCCTACTGTAATAATACAGACTTTTTATTCCCAGCAAAACCCAGTGTTTCCATTGATTAACTTTTAATGTGTTGCCTGGTTTCCCCCCCGAGGAGCCCTCTTTTGAGACAGAGAAAAAGGCTACACGGCAGCAACTGGTACTTGCAATAAAGTTCAAGTCACTCGATCGTATTTTCCCTTCTGTCATTTCATTTCTAAACTCCAGGTCACTTTTTATGCAGGGCACAATCTCTAACGCTCTATAACCAAAGGTTGGTTGGGTGGTTGGTTTTTCCTTTGGGAAGGGCTTCATTTTATTATCCCATTGTCTATTCTGGGTCACCAGGAAGGTTTGGTTTTCTTTTCCAATCATTAAACAGAGACACCATCATTCACTCCCTTGGATTTTTCACATCTCTTGCTTTTTTATAGATATATATCCTAACCAAAAGGCTTCGAAACAAATATTGGCAGGTCCTACTCAGCCAAAACTTTGTGTTCTATAAATAAAGCTTTGAGGAGTTAATGATTTTTAAATTATTTGTTTGGTAATTCCAACAGGAACACACTATTTTATAGCAAACAGCAATTCCCTGGGAGCACATCTAACTCCAAAAGATCTTTGCTACTTTAGGACAGTCGGAAGAGCAAAGCATCCTAGGGAAAAAAGAAAAAAAAGAGGGAGTGAAAGGGAAACAGGATAAAATTGATGGCCAAGGCAAAATAAGGCTAAAAAAAGAGAAAAATAAGAGGAGCTGGGGGACTATTTTTGCAATGGACAGATCCTGACAAACCAACAGCACGGGCAGGTGCCCGCTGTCATCACAACGCTTCACGAGGGAGCGGCACGGCTCTCGGAGCCCTGCTTTCATTGTGGTGTGGTCGTAAGAAACACAGGGCCAAGGCAAGGGCGGGCAGAACTCTGGCTGCCTGTGGGGCGACTGCTCAAAAGCCCCGAGGCTAGCAGGGAAAAAGCATCCCTGAGAGCTGGCTGCTCTTTCAAGGCGCTTCCCGGCCCAAGCAGCTTCTGCCAGCTTGGACAGACAAGGAGTAGCCCCAGACCCGCGGGATTCATTCCCAAAGCAGGGAGAAGCAACCTGAGCTGGAATCACCCAATATCAAAATACCCCTGGGCATGAAAACCCTCCCTGGGCACCCCGTCAGATACTCCGACCGCTGCTGCCGACGCCGAGCAGCAGCTGAGCTGGGCAACACCGGGGAGTTCAGAGGAACGGCACCAAGGAGAAATCCACCCACAAGACCTGCTGCTGAAACCACCTATTTAAATACGGTTCTTGCGGTTACCTCCAGCAGCAGTCCCTGAAGAAGGCTGCAGCAAACAGCCCACATCAGAGCAAAACCCTATCTCCTCTCCTTGGGAAGGAGGCAATTTGTTGAGCAGAAGCTCAAGGGCAAGGACTGCCTGGTGCTCTGCAAGAAGCACGAAGGGCGGCACTGGAGCCTTCTTGGGAAGCCCCAAGAAGCAAGGACCGGGCTGCCACGTACGAGAGAGAGATGAAGAGCGCGATTGGCCTCAACTTCCACAGGCTTCCAGGAAGCAAAATAAATTCAGGGCATATCAGCTTAAGACTAATAGAAATTAAGGCCGTGTATGAAGTAAAAATGTGCAGAAACAATATCTTCTGCCTTAAAACTAATAAACCCAGGCTTCACCTCAACATTTATGCAGCAACGGGAGACGACTGTCTTGAGACAACATTCTGTTCCACGTGCTTTACGGGACTCGGGGCATGGCCGAGCGCCGACCATACGAAGGGACGGCGTGTTCTGGTGGAGCGTTTTAAGAAAACAGGAGTGCTGTCAAAGGGCAAGCTTTCATTTTATGCCTACTCAACACCAGAATAAAATATTTCCTTTGGAAAATCTCACGCATCATTTTATTAACACAAACATACGAGGGGAACATCATCATCTCTCGGAGCCTTGAACTTTTCGCCTGCGTTTTCCCACCACACTCAGGGTCGCATTTCAGAGCTCCCCCATCCTTCCCCACCAAGAGAGGACATCCTCAAGGCACCTACCAGGTCTCCACTGAGATGAGCGTTTCCTTTCAAAGCTATTATCCGCAGCGGAGCAGCAAAGAGCTGCCCTCCGGGGCACAATTTTCTCTTCATTTTCAGCTGTGCGTTCAGTGGGAAAATGCAGCCCGAGGCAC
Source organism: Chloroceryle amazona (assembly GCA_027560015.1). Classification (NCBI taxonomy): domain Eukaryota; kingdom Metazoa; phylum Chordata; class Aves; order Coraciiformes; family Cerylidae; genus Chloroceryle; species Chloroceryle amazona. Next base: position 4,244 of record JANHFX010020290.1, read on the forward strand.
TTTGTTTCTCCACTGCAGCAGACACAGCTTAATTCACGTCCGAGCACTGGTGGTATTCCTAAGTCTATTGTTCCACTAGCCCAGGTGCCACCTATGCCCTAGAAGTAGCTTTATCTCAACCCTTTTTCCCCCGAAATGCACTGACACAACGCATACTACGGCGAGATCCCAAAAGGCGAGGGGTTCTTGTGTGCAAAGAGGGTCCCAAACACCCAGCATCAAGAACTTTCTGATGAAGCTCTCCTGCCGGCGCACAGCTCCCACCGTTGCCCCTCTACATGTATTTTACAGTTCCCTGCCCAAAGGAACAGGGGCTGTCCCCTGGGCCGGGCCAGGGCAGCCTCCTGATCAGGGATGGCATCAGGGAAGTGAGGACACTGAGGCAGCAGAAGTCAGGGACACACTGTATTCCCATCACTCAGGACAACGTCTTCTGGCCTCTTCTTTCTACTCCACCACCCATCTTACTTTGTGAGGTTCAACTCCAACTTCCTTCTCGCATCCAGACTTCTTGCCGAGTCGATGGGGAGACTCCAAGGGGTGTCAGTTGTTGTTTGAAATTGCTTCAAAGGGCCTTTTCTCCCCCTCTCGTATTACTAGCGGAATGAGGAAATTGGTTTGGATTTCATGCTTACATCTGCTCCCCAAGTCTTTGTGCATTTCAAAAGCCCATCTTAAGCCAAGCCTGTTTCTATTAAAAGGCTGCTGCTCCACACAGGCGCTCACACCCATTCCTTTCCACTTCCACACGTATCTCTAGCCCTGCGCTCCAACTGGCAGCCAGCGGTGCCAGAAATAACCACAAGAAAGGCTGCCATGAAATCTCTGGCCAAGTTTTGAAAATCCAGGCGCTTTACACAAGCATCTGTGCTCGGAGTACTTCATCTCAAGTCAACCCGAACTCGGTCGTACAAGGTTTGCATATCACAGATCAAATATATAAAAAAACTGTCAACGCAATTAGCTTCTTTTCCCCCTAAAAACGTGCAGGATGGCAGCTGTTTTACAAGCCTGTCAGCGCGTACTTCTAACAGTCTGCTGGTGTCCCTGCCCCACTGGTACTAGCTAATGGCTGGTTTTCATCCTTAAGTGGTTCCCCCTCCTCTTCAAGGTCTACGCTACAGTGATTTTGGAAGCTGGGTCAAAATGCAATTACTACATTCCCATGCTTTGGGGTGGGGAAAGAAAATAAAAGGAGGAAGAATGGTAAGAAGAAATACCCTTGGCTGTCAGCCAGTGGTACGCTTCTCGCGCTCTCACCTGTGCTGCAGCCTAGAGCAGCCCTGAGCGCTCCCACCGCAAGCGCTCGCTGCTGCCCAGCGCGGGCGGCGGGGAGGAGCGGGCCCCGTCCTAAGGCAGGGCTCCCTGGCCAGCCCCCAGCCCTCACCTGTGTGCTGGAGGGTGGTAGCGCGTCCGAGGCGCGGCTGGGAGAGACCTGGATGGCGTAGCAGCAGCTCCTGCAGAGGACAGGCCGGGCTTCCTCAGCGAGCGTCAGTCGCTGCCCTGCGACGCCGGCTCTTGCGGGGGGAAGCTGCAGCAGCTGGCTCAGGTCTCCAGAGCTCTCCTCCGGCTCGCCATCCCCCTGGCATAAGCGATACACCCCAGTATGGCAGGTCCCAAAAGGCCAGGGAGCCTTCTTGAACCGAGAACTAACCATCAGCTGCTTCCTACGTGACCTTGCTCCCCTCCGATTTGCATTTTGCAAAGTCACTCACCTTCCTGCACTAGCAAATTCTATCGCTTTTCCAGCCACCTCAACGGACTCTGCATTTCTGCTTTCACCCGAGAGCTCGCACAAACCAACCATTCACCTACTTATTACAAGAAATCAGCTCGACTAGAGGCTTCTGCTTTTGGTGTCATTGTCTACTACTTTGGCTGGCAAAACCTAAACTGCTTTCATGTGTAAACACCTTCCACGGGAGGAGGAAAGTACGTGCAATGTGTTTCGACATGCCCTGATCATTGTCACCCGTACGGCACTGTCTCTCCTGCCTTATCAAATTGCACATCTTCAGCATGCAGATGGGGGGTGACGACACAGTTAGGAGGCTTTCAAATATGGAAACGGGAATGACTCAAAGACTTATTTATTCCACGGCTTCCTAACTAGGTCTCTCCGAGAAACACAGAGCCCATTATACACGTCCCCTGCCCTGCTCCGTCTCTTGCCGTTTCTTGCACAGGCCGTTATCGCAAACCAATTGATTCCCTTTGCTGCTCTGCTCCCTGATTGTGTTCCCCACAATTCTCAGAATATCGGTTCCAACTGTGCAGCATTTGCTGGCTCTGCTCCCAGTTAATAATCGCAGGGTAGAGTTGGGTAGTTACGGCCGCGGATGAAGACCTGAAACCAGCCAAGAGTTGCCGAGAGATACAGAGATGTACAACCTTCCTTTTCTTAACGCCGAACGCAGTTTATCTGGCTATCACAACGTTCCAGGGAGATGTTATGCCACGTATCTTAACGATTTAAACAGATCAAAAAGTTGGCTCGGCGAGAGCATCTGCCACCGACAGCAAACCACAGGCCTGATGTTATCCAAGAAGTAACTGTAATGTGCTAGCACAGGCTAGACAGATCATGCACGGGATAAAAAATATGAATTTTCATGAAATCGCTCTGTAATCATCCCCAGAGCGGCAATTAAACAAGAAATAAGGCAAAAGGGACAGGTTTCCACTGGACGTTTCTGTTCTTCCAGACATGTTGCAAGGCACAGGCTTTCAGACCTGCTTGAGCAAAGCCGAGAGCTTGCTGTCAGAGGCGTCTCCAGCTCCTAAGGCTGTCTGTCTAGAGAGCTCTCCTGCATTAGAGTAACAGGACCTGGTGCAAAAGATCCTGCACCTGACACGAGTCTCATCCTGGTCACGTCCTAGATCGATGGGAAAACGCTGTGAAATAGCAAGTCTGTCACCGAGGGAAAGGGAAGCGTTAGGATTTCAGACTGGAAGTCACTGTATCCCTCCTGAACGATCCTGCCTCTCGGCGTCCGGTCCCAAACAAGGCTGCCCAGACCTACCTCCAGTCTGCCCACAGACCCAGCTGTTCCATCGGGTTCCTTCAGCAGGAGGAGAAGCAGCGGTTCGCAGCAGCTCCCCTTCCACATCTGCTCCAGCTCAAAGCGAGAGGCAGAGCCCAGCAGACATTGTCCAAGCTGGGAGGAACTCTTTTCAACTTCAGGCCAGTTATGACATTTACTACGGCCCCTTGCTGCCCTCCCCTCTGCCCCCCCAGTGAAACGGATCAAAATAGTTCCCCCCTGTGACATTTTGCTTCATTTGACCAATCGACTGTGGGAGCGTCTCCGTTCAAGCTCCTGAAAGCTGAGGGGGTGCAGCACCACCAGGCACCGCCGAGGAGAGCGCAAAAGCAGGGGGCAACGGCGGGAAAGCCTAACCCTTCCGCCGCCGCACGGAGGGCACGGGGTCCGCAACAAAGCCCAACAGCCCACTGCTACAGCTTGCTGTGCTCTGCCCTAGCTGTAAGCTGAGCCCTTCAGCTAGTGACATTGAAACTAATACGTGTCAGCTAGCTGTCCGTGCTCCAAAGCTAGCCTGGCCTTCTCGCCTGCCTCTCGGAGGCTTTCTCCAAGCACCTGATCCTTCACCCTGCTCACCTCGTTTCATCCCTTCCCTCATCTCTTTCTCCTGGAAACACGGTCCCTCGGCAAGCCAACTGGACCTACTTCTAAGCCCTTACCCGTGCTCCTGCTGTGGGCCCCTCACATTACAGCAGCGTGCGCACGAGGACACGGAACGCGACCGCAGTCGGCTGCTGCCTGCTGAGGAGCGGGAGCAGGGACGAGCGCTGCCGGGCTGAGAAGGGAGAGCTGCCTCTGGCTCCAGGTGAAGACCAGATCGCACCTGCCCGTGTAAAAGAAGGGAACGAAGCGGAGCTGGGCTGGGGAGCCAGGAGAGCTGGGCTCCCCTCGCCGAAGGAGGAACAAGTACCTTGGATGGATAAGATTCTCCAGGTTTAACTCCCCACAGCCAACTCTCTCGGAACACAGAGTACACCTTCCTTCCAGGTCTGCCTAAATCCATCCCATACCTTACGTAGCAGTTACCTCTCCCGGCAGACAAGCAAACAGAGCACATCTGCCTCCTTCTCACGGCAATGACACGAGATAAAATACACAACTCGAAAGCTGTTGCCAAGGAAATCCCTTCTCCCCTCCATCTTGGGCTCTGCAAGTCTTCTGGAAAGTATTTTAGTCCCAGCACGAAGCAGCTCGGAGCACGTACAGCTCAAGGGAGTTTTTTTTCTTTTTTTGAAGCTGCTGAAGCAAGCGTAGCTGTGGTAACGACAGCTTTGACTGCAGCATGTGGATATTACTGCGCACAACTTGCCAGCACCCCGCTTCGACTGAGACCCCGCGGTGCTGTACAACGAGACTGGAGACGGCCTCTGCTCCAAAACCTTGAGGATCTAAGTGGACCTGGCACACGGAGGAGGTGCCGTCAGCTGTGACTTACCCGTGGAGGTACAAAGAGGAGTGGACTTAAACGTATGCGGCGCGGGAAGGAACAAAACCAGCTTTAGCCTCCCTCCAGAACTTTACCCATTTTCTTCTCATCCCAACATACCTCCGGGCAATGGAAACTCATTATTAGCCTCCAGTTAAGCCTCAGAAGAGATTTTTCCCTTCTGTAATTAACCCTTCACAACACTCATTTTTTCTCACTCCCTTTTTGCCGGGACTTTGGGAAACAAGGGATTTTCAGCAGTTTGCGGGCTAACGTTTCTGACTGCCGAGACACCAGCGATCCCGCGCCGGCCAGCTCGGTTACCATGCGCTGCTGGTTAACAACACAGAAAGGCGGCTGTGTGTTCATACCCGGTCCAAAAGGAGTCGGTACCGCCAAATGATCTGGTAACACGTGAGTCTGATACACCTGAACAGGTAACCACAGGCTGTCAGGTTTTAGGAACCCCTAATGAAGAACTGAATGGCGTTCAATTCAAGCGTACAAGAAGAAAAGAAAAAGGAGGGGAAAAAAAAAACATAGAAGAAGAAGAGGGCAGAGTATTCAACAGTTATCTCTGTTAAGATACAGCGGTTTGTAAGGATTTCTGTACATGGGAAGGAACTTACTGTTGGTGTCATCAAAACTCCATTGGGAAGGGGTAATGCTCCAAATTCACCGTGCAGCCATCAGAGAAACCAAGAGAATCTAAACTTCTTCAACTCCATGGAAATTAATACGAGTTAGGGGAGGGTGCTTTAAAACAAAGAAAGCTATTTTTAACTGCGTATTAAAATGGGTATTTCTGGCCTCTCCGGCCAGCAGAGTTTTCAGAGCAGCAAGCGGGCCTATGGAAGCACGCTGGGGCATCAAATGCCTGAGATGTGCCTTTAAAGATAAACTGCAGGAGGAGATACAAAGGTGAAGTGAAAGGCAATTCCTTCTCATCAGAGCCTGCTTTGCAGCCCAGGACACACAAAACCTGCCCAGCAGATGCCAGGAACAGTAGCCACCAGCCTCTCCCTCGGTTACTCCCTTTGAGCAGCGCCCAGTTCTGTGCTCCTGTTTCCAAGGGCCTCTTTGAGAAGAAGGGAGGACTTGCTCCCCAAACTGCCGAGCCTCTGGGCACTCTACCAGAGGGCTCCTGACATCTCACGGGGGTGACAGGCTGGAGTGAGGTCACTGCTCAGGCCAGCTCCATCCCAGTCACCTTCTAAATCCTGACTAAAAACACGAGGAAGAACATTCTCTTGGAAAACACCTAGTTCAGCCCCCAGCGTATTTGTTTAATGACATTTCAAACACCGAAAAAAAAAAAAATCTATTTAATCTGCAGTAACTGTTGGGGCCGTAGTGCAAATCTCTGTAACATGCACTATGACATCCCTCCGTTATAAAATCACCAGTTTATACGCACCCTGTCTACAACTCTGAGGACCCGTACCATGCACTGGCTGAACTTACTTTATTCACCTGACTTTTGGTCAGTACTAAGGGAGGGATTGTCAAGAGCTCTGAAGAGGACCTGTCACCATTCCTGCTGGATCAAAGACAGGCGATTTCAAATGACTTTGAGGGATGCAGTTAGGCTATTAGAGTTGCACCACAGCAAAGAAGAGAGGAAGGAAGCAATCGGGAGGAGAGAGACAACCAAATCCCCTGTGGGCTTACTCTAGTGCCCATTAGGGTCAGGCATCCGCAGCCTGTATTTATAGAACCGCGTTGTCCTCGCCGCACTGGCTCTTGGATAAAATTGCAGGCACTGCTCCCTCTGCTTCCACGATCTCCGATTACAGGCAGGCAGCGCAACGTGCTGATGCACCGAGGAGAACGACCCTTTGCCTGGCTAACGTGCTGCCGGCGCTGCCAAAGAGTCCCCTCGGATCCCACCTAGCGATGACAAGCTGCTTCACCCCGGGCGTGCGTGGCAGGGGCGGCAGAGGCGCCTGGTGGCCAGGATGCTCAGCCAGAGCGGAAAGGACGTGCCGTTGATTCCCCAGGATGCCGCTGTCCTGCTAAACAGCCCGAGCGGCGGCGTTTTGTCGCCTGTGGTCTGAGTTTCCCCGTCTGTCGAACGAGGGTGAAGATTCTAAACTCCTTTTCTAGGGCCTTTTGAGAGCCAGAGAAGGAAGGAATCCATTTATTATTATCATTATTATTAATACCAAGGGAGTGCAGTCCTCCTCGCCAGGAGGAGGACTACAGAACAGCCACCTATTGCTGCTTTTCCATCTCTCTTTTCTCTTCCCTTCCAGCTGCACGTACAGAGTTTCACTCTATCCTTGCTGGCACTTTCTTTTTTTTCACATCTTTAAAATTTATTGCAGGAGTTGCTGCAGGATCTAATTAAAAGTGATTATAATTAGCTCTGTAGTATTTCTCCTCACACTTGAGCATGAGTAATCAACTAAAGACGCCAAAACTCAAAACGCACGGGAATTTATCTCTGATGCAAAGACATAAAAAAGGCTGCCTCCCCTCCGAGCTGACACCCAGTTGTCACATCTGACGAACTGTCACCGAACGGTGTAAAATGTTACGTGCCGCAAATGGCGCTGGCTGAAGTAGCCCGGCTTCAGAAAATAGGCTTTGTTTTTTGGAAGCCAAGGAACTTTACCACTGCTACTTTCAGTCCTGCTGTGCATTATTAAAAGGTCACCAGAAACAAGAGCTCTAAGATGGTGTCTGCGGTTCTTTTCAGCGGGATCTTTCTCCTCCTCCTTGTACCGAAAAGCAGTGAAGTTTAACTCAATTTAGTAACCATTATATCTGAGGCGGAGTTGGCACGCAGTGAAATAAGTGGAGGAATTCATTTCTCCTGAAATCACTTGAAATTCTTTGCTAACTAGGACAAGCCCTGGGTTGAAAAACCTGTCAAAGCCTTTTCTTACTAATCCACCAAAGAGTTTACATTGCTCCCTCTCACTCGAGTTTGAGTGGCCAGACGTTTTCAGTGGAGATAAAGTGGCTTGCTGGAAAATCCTCCCTCTTCTGCCGGCCTGACAGACTTGGTGCGTTGACCCCGAGAACACGGTACGAAGCTAATCTATTTACCAGAGCACCTTCCCCCGTGTGGGACAGGGTGAGGAAGAAGAATACGAATAGGCAGTTAGGCAATGAGGCAGCACCGCTGCAGGCATGAGCACTTTATCTTCTGTTTGATCTCTTCTGCTAAGAGAAGACAAGAATGGACGTAATAAATCTGCATAAAAACATGAAGGAAACAAACAAGTGTCAGGAGTCCGGAGCGATTTGGGAAGAGAAGACAACTCTATTTATACCTGGCTGCTCTGACATGGTGCAAAAATTGACATTAAAAGCATTCACATGGCTTTTTAAAGGAGTCATCACAAAGAGAGTGGTCATCTTTTCGAGATGAAGAAGCATCTCGAAGTCAAGGAAGAACAAGCACTAAAAATTTTATAAATAAATAAAGAAATAAAAGAAGTCTTCCATAAATCTCTTCTGGGGGAATATTTCCCAAGGAAGGTCTCCGGACTCCTTTGTGCGGGAAGAACAAGAAATCCTTCTAAGATAGCATGGGATCAGAAAAAAAGTGCCACGCGTGAAGATCGCTACACGAGCTTCTGCCAGCGTTTTAAGCGGGACGTCTATTCCTGACGCTACATCATCCTCTCTTTTCCTCCATCATCAAGGTTCTTTTATCTACCTCCACTTCGCTCCCTGACACAGGCCACTTCTGAGACTCCTCCCCAGCCTTGGATCTCTACCCCTCCCCAGATATCTCCAATGCCACAATTCCTTCCACCCCATCCCTGTAGAGGTTACTCGATCCCTTTGATGAGTTATGCAATGTTTACGCACCATTTGATCTCCGCTGATTGTATCGTAGCAACGGACAACAGTTTATGGTGGATATTGTGCGAAGGCTCTCCAACAGAACGCGTTTATGAGTCCTGCTGATTTCTTGGGTAATGTTACGCTCCTCGGAACAATAACGCCAGTCAACAAGTTATCTTAATTTTATGCTAAAATTAGAGCAGTTGGATATTATTTATTTCGAGTCCAGTGACTTTACTGAATAGCAGGAAGCAGCGAGAATGTCTCACAAGCACTGCAAGCCACAGAAGTTCAGCGATGACATTGGCGCAATACCGTTCGCAAAGCCGAGCGGTCGGAACAGAAAGCGCTGCGTGGCAATCGCACCAAGCCAAGTCTAAACGGGCTCATTACACTTGTAAAATGGAGACCTAACACCTTGAGATTTGGATTCAGAACAGCTTCCCTGAGTCATAAAGGATATTCAAAGAAAGAGATGGAAAAAAGGAAGAGATCAAGCTCCTTCTGCAGTATCCGTCTCCCACCTTGTGCTAGCCACCAGCTTACCAGAGAAGGAGCTTTTGGTTCAGTCTGAGGGAGGATCTCCCCCGCAGCTTCAAGCAAAACCGGGACGCAAGATTTAGAATGAAGCAGCCCCGTCCTCCTTGAATCACTTTGAACACGCTTAGTGTCATTAGCCGGCGTCAGAAAGCCTGGGTCGGGCTACCCCTCAGGTAGGTACACTTCTCCGACGGCAGTTTTGATCACCAGTGAAACACAGTCTTAAAAGAGAACTGGCCAGACCTGTACACTCCATTGAGCCCTGCAGGAACACATCCGGCGCAGCCTCTCGTCACTGGCCACCAGATCCCTCCCCGCTCCGTTCCTCTCCCCGTTACCAAATCAGTGGGGACCTAACGGAGCGGACAAAACCACCACCTTTCCACCACCTTTTTAGGCAAAACAAGAACTATCCAAATAAGCTGAAATGGGCTTTCTAAACTGAAGACCTTTCCCAGTTTACACATCAATAGTAATTTCCTTATTTCCAACAGAAGTGAGGTGTTCGTGTTAACAAGTTGCACCGGTGCATTCAGGTTCCCTGCTGTTACTTAATTTTACTTGCTTCGGTAGGTCACTGACTTCTCTATATATCGTCTGTATTTGAAATCAAAATGTAGTGCTCTCAATTCCTTTTCAAATTAGCCACTAATATTTCCAAGCAGAAGGGCCCACACATACAAGGTACCCAGGCACAGGCACACACTAATATTTTCAGCGCACGCTTTCTTCCCTGGGTAAAGCTGCCAATAAGATTCCCGGTTTCTTTTGTTTTCTTCCGTACGGATTAGCACAGAAAGCCAAAACCATACTCCTGACCATGCATAGATTTCCACGTCCACTACATCACCGTGTCATTGTGTAATGTGCAATATCCTCCTAAAATTATACTGCACACCACCAACATTTACTGTTTAGTTCCTTGCAAGGTAACAAGGTGTCCTCAAGAGCCATACATCCGAAGATGCCCCGGACCTCAGATTTGGTCACCTACCAAGAAAAATAACCTCTCTAAACTCTGCTGAGTGCAGGAAGGAAAGTCACAAGATCTCCGAGGCTCAGTCCCAACTTAGCCCGCTCCCCCGCACGCCCAGCAGCGTGGTGGGGAAGGGGACATCCACGTGCCGCTGGGAAACCTTCCTTTTTGGCAACGGTATAATCTCAGTTCGGGAACAGCCCGGTCCCCTTCCACCTTTCGCACCAAGGTCTCACGCCATCCGCGCACCAGAGGGGAAGGAAAGGTACGAAGTGTTCAGATGTTTGACCCCTTTTTACGGGAGAAGCCGTTGAGTTTCAGAGCATGTAAATAAATACCTGACTGTTACAGAAGAGCAAGGAGCAGAAACAGCTTCTCTGACACATCATCGAAATAAACACGGCTGTTCCATCTCCGTTATCAGACGTACCTGATCTGAGTCTCAGCAGGGTCCGCTTTTCTAAGCGAGCAACATCACGTCTTAGGGTGACAGAGCTCTCGTGACCTTTATTGTTACTATTGTTATCAAGGACATCACAAAACGGTGTCCCTTGGAAGCTCAATTTGGCTTTGATTTTCTCCTGGAGCAAAGGTTTGGTTTTTCCTTTTAGTTGTTTATTGTTGTAGGGATCAGCCACTTTAAGGTGTTTCATGTTCTGGTTTTTTGGACAGAAATAGATGCTGACTCACTGGAAGAAGACAAATGACGGAGAATCCGAAAACACCGCTGTTAGTACTACTAACTAAGCCTGCACCACCTCAGTCTACAGGCGTGGGATCCTAAGCCCTGGAAATAGTTGGGTTTTTTCCCTCATAAGCCCTCGCTTTCTGCTTGTCACCCTAAACACAGCCTGTCCTTCACGCTGATAAAGACTCTGAATTTTCTTTACCGCTGCAAAGGGGTAAAAACAGGCTAAGGCTTCTATTTAAATGCCACTCTGATTCTCAAAAGCAGGCAGTTATCCTGTCTTCATCCAAAGTTAACTGTGGGCTGAGTTAAAAACAAAGCAAAATTAGCCATGAGGATCGAAAGTGGCTTTTCCCACTCCAGTTTTATATTCCTTGCCTACATTTGGGGCTGTAGTATGAGACTGAAAGACACGGGCTGCTGAAAAGCAAGCTTCAGCATAGTGCTTTGTCCTTCCTAAGCCCATCCCGCTGCTCATTCCCCAGAGAGCTTTCTCATGCTTTCCCTTCACCGTTCTTGCAGTCAAAGCTCAGCAAACAAGCAAGAATTTGGGCAGAGGAATTTTCCTGCATGCAGCTTACGCTGCAGAAAGGCCGGCGTTGACCTTCCCGACAACCCTTGCACGCACCTAGGTGTAGCGAGGTTCCAGTTCCCAGCTGCAGCCGTTCTTTTCACGCTCTGCCCAAGCCTTTACCGGTCTGGGAGAGCAAGGCACCGAGAGGAGTAGGGGAATGCTCTTCTGGGGAGCCATCAGATCTGCAGACACCTGCCTGGCAACCATCCCTGCCCTGCATGGCTGGCATCACACCCCTTTCCCTGCTAGGGATTGGCAGCTCCCCCATCTGCGCATCAGCTCTTCCCACCCCGTGGCTCCGGGCAGCTGCCTGCGGCTCTTCCCACCCAGGAGGCAGATTGCTCCGCTGCTGGATGACTATCTAATGATACGCCCTGGCAGTTGGCAAGCTGCTGGAATCCCACAGCAGCACTATAATAAGCACGGGGCACGACTAAACCTGAAGCGCCGTCTGCTTTCCCAGTGGCACGGCGCCATAAGCCAGATGGGATCAAGAATTTTTTAAAAATGTGACCCACATCCTCTTTCGGTCCCTCACCCCTCTGCCGGCAGCACCTCGTCACCCACACAGCTCCCTCCAGCCAGCAACCAGAGTGGCTTTGGGGAGCCGTGCGGCACGGCACCGGTGCCCTCTCTGCACCCCCACGGACCGCC
>JANHFX010020290.1:16140-27887 GCA_027560015.1 Chloroceryle amazona
CATTGCAAGGTAGAGTTGCTTGCTATGCTGTTGCTTTATTTATCTGATTTTTACAAGTTATTGCCAACAAACACTACCCGTGCCCTAGCTAAACATGAGGCGAGTGGAAATTCCGTCACTGGAAGCTCAGGTGAGTTCCTTGCTATATAGTTGATCCCATCCTAACGTGCAGCCAGCGTTTCTGCTTGGCTGAGAGGAACCTTTCTCATCCCACTGCCACTCCGAGCGCAACTCGGTCCCACGGCAACTTGAAGGCCTCTCTCCCATAGTTAGCTGACTTGATTTGCAAGGTCACAGAGGGCGTAAGGGGAACAGGCCGTGTTTTATCCGAACACCAAGCAGGAAAAAGAGCTGGCAACACGCTCTAAAAAGCATCGGGAGCGTGACACCTTGCACCGTCTATCATTGACTTTGAGCTATATTATCAGCCCTCTGGCTATCTCCAGCTCCTAATAACTTTCCTGAGAGTCTCTGCACAGACACGAACAAGCAGAGCTTCCAGTAGTCAGTCAGGAATTTTTAACGAGGAATGCCAGGTCTGTGAACTGAAAAGGCAGAGTTAGCTCTTCCCTGAATGCCAGGGGGCAAAACAGCCACATGTGACATCCTCCACAACTAACTGCATCTCGAGCACTCCATCTCAGGCCAGGAGCTGGCCCCAGTTTCCTGCACTAAACACTCAACCCTCTATCCTCTCGGCTTTCACGAACTCTCTTTGGATTTGAGCAATTTGCAAATGGTCAGCCCAAACCGGTGGACCAAAAAAGAGCCAGGAGGCCAGGCACTCCTCAGACCAAGGCGTTCTGCAAGTTGGTTTCACAGTCCAGAGGCCACTGCAGCCAGCAGCTTAAAACTCCGCGCAGAGCGGTGATGAAACGGGGCCGGTGTGTACGTGGGCGTATGGACACAGGTACATTTTATGAGAACAGCAACAAAAGGAAGAAATCCTCCCTTTCTGAACTCACACACAGTTTACTAAGCCTGGATCCTGGAAGCAGTTTCATTCTAGTCTCTCCCTCTGAAAGAACTCCATGTCTCGAACCTATGCACTATGTCATAAACACTCATTTGCCTTTTTTTAGGCTCCTAGCCCAGCAGGCAACTAGCAATGGCCCTGTTTTAGACACATGCTAAAAGGCAAGTAGAATGACAGAAAATGGCCTGCATCTTCCCCTTCTTCACTTGTAGAAGGACAAAAAGACAGACCCTTTAAGCCATCTCAGACTGGGCACCCAAAAGCACTGCTACTCAAAAACACTGCTCGTACTAAAACCCCCTCTTGACCAACATCTTTGTCACCACACCAGAGCAAACCAAATTTTGAACACTTTCTGCTAAAAAGTAGCGTAGACTCCTCCCTCCGGCGCAGATACGCAGGCTCGCTCCTGCTCTCTGGGACAAACTCCTCCTAAAACAACTGGCTTCTGCCTTCCGCTCTTTGTTGTTCTTTCAGTTTTTTAGGTGAGCAGCTTATGTGAAATAAAGCTTCACGACATAGTGACAGCTCAAAGACGTCATTTTAGACCCAAATCCTTACCTACTACTGTTCAGAGTTGGGTTTCTTTATGCAGATTGGTGGTGCTGAGTGGTTTTGCTCACCGCTGCAGCATACGGTCTCCCACAGCCTCACAACTAGCCACGCTGTTTTAACCTTCCCTTCTTGACCAGGAGGCATACATTTCTCCTGCGATGATATGACGTTATTACACATCGCCACCGCTCCTGTCAGTCTTGGATCTCAGACCCTTACCCTTTGAAAAGACCAGTTTTCTACTGGAATACCTTAACCCTGCAGGTCATGCCTCTTCAGGAACTGGTTTTTATGCTGGGAAACCACAGACAACAGCACCATCCAGCGGCCCCTTCTTCAGCCACCGCTTTCAAGAGCTACGAATGAATTCTGAGGACCTCTCCAAGGGGTAGGTACCTTGTGAGGCTTCCTCAGGATTAGGGAGGTACTTCAGCTCCCTCAGTTTCAGTCGTGCAGGTCAATTCCCTGAGAAAGTGGGACCTCATTTCCGAAGGGGATTAAACCCCAATGGCAGAGATAGCCACGAGTGATGGTCACTTTTGAAGTCATAGGAGCCGTGGGTGTTCGGACAGCGCTGAGATCGCTGTCCACAGACATCCCTTGTGTGCTCTCCTGCAGCCAAGACCTTCAAACCATTAATTACAGACAGCTTTCCAACAGTTCTGGAGAGTCAATCGCTCCCTTCATCACTGAAGGCCACTGGTCTGAAACCCACTGGTGACCAAGGGAGGTTCCATACTGGTTAAGAGCCAAAGGACACCTCAGATATGAAATTTCCAAACTGCTGGTCCCAGAGTGCTTCAGACCACAGGAGATCTCAACCACTCTCAAGACACAGAGAGAAACATGCTAATTTTCACATGACACTCCTAACATCTGTGGCATAACCCACTCTTCTCTCAGTGTTGGGCAGGACTAGCCTTTGAGGTCAGTCTTGTTTGGCCAGACATTCAATTCCTTGGTGGCCCGGACTGTAAAAATCCAAGCTCTGGTCACTCATTAGCTGCGTGGATCCCCCCTAGCCCTGCACCACATCTCAGCTCTTGCCTGGAACCGGAGCGGGAAGGGACTTTTTAAACAGCAGCACGACTTTTAGAGCCATTGCTGTTTCTACCTCACTACATAGCCTACGCTTAAGCGGAACCAGTCTCTTTCTGGGACTTGTTTGTTCCAAAACTTGGACTGAATCGGTGGGACATCTCCTTTCTCCAAGAGGGAAGTTTCATTCGAGGCCATCCAGGCCTCTCCCTAGCGAACCTACACGCTGCTTTTGCAAACTAGTAACTGCAGCTTCCTTGTGCTGCTCTGCTTTCTAGAACTGACCCAGGCTGAAGGGCTATCTTTCTGATCTTTCCATGAGTGATGTAAGAAGGAAGATCACTGTTAGACTAAATTCCTCCCAGGTACCATATATTGATAAGGCAACGGTCACGGGGCTGTAGCAGTAAAAAAAACAGAGAGGTCAGCTTTAGGCCGTTGAGCCACAAGACGATTAAAAAAAAAAGAAAATAAAAAATAGAGCAAACCAACTGGCAGCTGTATAAAAAGCGGGAATAAACACTGCACACCCTTGTTATGGAAAGAACTGGCACGATCTCGTCTCAGAAGGGATTTAGGTGCTTAATTGCCTCTGCAACCAACTCAAGCGCTCAAAATTCCTGAGTCTGTGAAGGCAAGTGCAGATTTAATAAAAAAATGTTCTTTACCCACAAGAAAGACTGCTTTAAAAGTCAACTGTAATTAAATGCTGACAGGTCTTTGAGCTAAAACCTTTTGTAACAGTAGCACGGACACAGCGTCCCACTGTTAGCACTACATTTTACACTCTGCAGGCACCAGTTTTCCTTTTCTTCTGCGGCATTACTCAGGCACGGACCAACCCGAGAGCCTAATCCCGCTTTCCTTCAGCTTCACAGGACCGCAGAGGTCCTGCCCACAGGATGTTTTCCCATCAGTCTACAACCCAGGGCGCACTGGCTCAGCCCACAGCCAAATCCCACATGACCGGAGGATGTCTGTTTACCTTGACACTAGAGAACCAGTTTGTGTTTTCCCTCTCTCCCACTCCTAGAACCGCGAGCTGGAAGCACCCACCCAAAAGGTGAAAGGGATGTACACGGGCTGGGGATTGGGCAGAAAGAAACGACCACGGCCGTGGCTGCGGGCTTCCTCCGTTACCTTTGACGCATTTCTGCTCGCTCTTTGTACTTCCGGAATGTCACCTTCCAGCTTTACAGCAGCAGACGCTGGAGGATTGCAAGAGTCTCAGATACTGCCAGTCATACCAGGAGCTGTACAGGTGCCTATGACAAATAAAAGAGATTATTTATCTTGTGCCCAGAGGCCTCTGAGAGGGCCCAGGGCCAAACTGCAGCAAAAAGAGGACTGGTGGGTGCCAGGTGAAACAGTCAGCAGCTTGGCTGAGTCAGGCTTCAGCTTAAAACTCTTCTCAATTAGCTGCGCAGGCCCCGGGGCTCTGCTGAAGGTGGATTCCCATCGGCACACCAGACCAGCTTCTTATCAGGGAACAACAAGATTTATTTCTTTCCCCCCACCCTCTGTGGCCAAGACAAGCAACTGTGGGACTTGATGAAGGCAGTTGGATCGTTACTGTATGGTGAGCATCAGGCTCCTGCTCCTACCCGTCCTCGGCTATACAGCCCTGCTTAGCAAGTGGTTAAGGGAGGAAAGGCTCTCAAGGAGATGGCTGAAATCAGGTGGTTTGGGCCACTAAAACTTCCAGAGGGAACAGGGAAACCAAGGCTATCCTGGCCATCATTAAAGCATCAGATTAGCCATTCTATTCCCAAACCACACTCGCTGGAGAAAGGAGGAATTAAAAGCAAAAGACAGGCCCCGAGGCCACAGTAGCCAACTGGAACAACAAAAAGCCACCACGACGTACCTGTGCACGCCCAGAACCATTTAACTCGTGAAGCTGAGCACCAAGGACAATTATCAGAATCCTCCTAAAGCCCGGCTTCCCTACTCCCGCCTGCTACGCACAACACCCGAGGCAGGCTGCCTGGCAAGCTCCAGGTATCTGTTCCACGTGTGAAGCCTTCCAGCATAGAGAGCGGGCGGGAAAGAGGGGGATGAGAGCATTTAATCGTTATTGCTGTGTCCTCTCTGAACCAAAAGGATAGCAGAGTGGGAAGTGTGTGGCAGCTCTCCCATGGAAACGAGGAGCAGCAAACAGCCTGGCTTTCAAAAAACCACAAGATTTATGCCTTAGGTTAGGACTGAGCCAACAGGAACATGCAGATCCAGCCTCCTTAGCTTGGAGCAACGCAGCTCCAGAGCTTGATCGCCTATTTACATAGCAAGTGAATTAAGACGTGCGTAGCCCGAACGGGAGCACAGGGCAGTGGCGAAGGGCCGAGGGCACAACTGACACCCTCCACTGTCGGTGCAGTCAATGTTCACGCAACACGCTGAGCCCTCCTGAGGCTTTCAGCTCGGGGGGGTGGGGTAAACAGCTTAGCTTGCTTTCCATTTTCCTTTCCACCTGGAGATACCTCAACCTCACAGCTCGAAAGAACCCTGGGATGAGTCTTTACTTCAGCCACCTCCTGGTGCAACACCCTGTGTCGACAGCCATGCTTTGGCTACTGTGCTGGGTAGCCTGGTTACCTCCGTCCCAGGTCTACTAGGTGAAACTGTCTCTACATCACAGCTTTTTTCGCTGCACAGAGACGCGCGTGTGGATGGCAGCACAGAAGAGTCAGGGCTGCTCACTGCCTCGGCATGCAGAGCAGACCCGGACAAGGACAGCAGCTGGTTCTCAGTTACCTGGGACAGACTCTGGATGGCCAGACTTTGATGCAGAAAACATTCCGAGTATCTTTCGACATAAGAAAACCAAAATGCAGAGCCCATGTTCTGAGATCACAGGAAAGGCAACCGTGAGAGAGCAAAAACTGAAACCATAATAAGCCGTTACGATCGCCGAGCAGCGACTGTGCCATGTGTGGTTACTGACTACAAACCCAGGCACATTTTTTCATCGACGTTGCCATACCTAGAAGCTCCTCCTAAAGCCCGTGCAGAACGTGGCAACATCTGTCAGGGGCTTGACAGGCACAGCTGAGCAGGAAGCGTTTCCGAGAGCCCCGGCAACTTCACCGTAAGTACTGAGGGGGAAGCTCCACTCCTTTGCCTATCTAAGCATCGCGAAGAAAACGGACCCGCGGTTCACAGAGGGAGCTTTCAGGCGAGTTCAGGGACATCCCCTGATGACAAAGGGACAGAGGATCAAGCCCAGTCACACACGACGCTGGACTGTGCGAGGTTAGGTGGAGTCAGAAAGGAAGTGAAGTGTGTTAAGGCAGGCTGCAGTTTTTCTTCCGAGACAGATAAGGGGAGGGCTAGAGGGCTCTCGGCAGGGAGGCAATGCAGTTGGCTTCGAGAAGTTGTGAAATCTTTGCCTATTTCCAATCAGCTGTCAGGGTGATGGGAAAGGATGAGCAACTGTTCCTGGACTGGGAGGAAAAAAGAACCAGCTTGCCCAAATCTTTATGGAAAATAAACCAACATAAGTCATATGAAAACCATGAGCTGCCCAACAAACCTCAAATGACTTGGGAAACTCGATGAGAATCCAGTGGAAGAAGGAAGCGCTCTTCGCTACTTTCTGGCTGATACCCAAAGTTCTAGGAGACTTGACAGGGAGTTACCAAGTCATGATTACACCATTTTATCTGCGGCGAGTAAAAGGAAGAAGCAAAATAAATCAGTGTCTTGGCAGAGTCCTCACTCGAGGCCACCAAATGTAACCCCCTCAATCCCGGACGGCCAAATTCCACTACGATGTCAAAGCCAAGAAGCGATGGAAAATGAAGAAAATGCTGAAGGATTCAGGAGGATGGAGCTGCAGAAAAAGATTCGTTATGAAAAAGAAAAGGCAAATTTGGACTTCTTAACAGATACAAATCCGCACAAAATGTAAATCCTGTGCTATATGTGTACAAGAAACTGGTTCACCGGAGCCAGAACACTACTAGTGACTGTCTCGATGGAGCCTGCTCTATCCAAAGACACCAACAGCTCAGCAAAGCTGCTTTTAAGTTCTTAACTAGCCCTTCAATGACTCTCTACTGCCTCTGAGCTCGTTCTTTCGGACGCTCAAAAGACATTTCTCTTACTCACCATGTATGCAGGTTTAAAGCAAAAAGGAGATGAACACCAATAAACAATTTAATTGGAATCTTGCTGCAAATCACTGGAGATGGAGGTTGTGCAACACAATGCCAGGGGCACGCTGCTCTGGTAAGCAATTTGTAATAGTAGTTAGGACAAGAGATGAGAAATGGGGCCAGGGTGGAGATTCTCACTAGCCTCTAGACAGACTCCCCGCTCTACACGGATTCTCAGCAAATCCATTCCTTCCAAGGCAGCTGTAATGGCCTTTTCCTTTCCTTAGGTGACACGGACACATAGCAAATTCCTTACCAGCAGAAGAGAACCAGAGGGCTCAAGGATCTCTAAATACTACGCATTTTTTTCTCCACATTCTTTCTATTTGCTGTGTATTTTTCATCTCAGTATCTCAACGGCACTGGTTTTACATTCCTAACTGGTTTTCAAAAGCGGTAAGAATCAGCCCAATTCCACCCCTTGCGAGGTCACTTCTGCTGGAGCAGAGCCTGCCTGAGGGCCGAGGAAATCAACTTTCTCACAAGAAGAGAAGTTTATACCCACGTTCTCTTCAGGAAGCTGTGCTGTAGGTTTAACGTCTCTGGTCTCCAGCTTCCATCAGCGACTTAAGAAAAATGAATACACTTATTCTCAAATCCAGCCGAATTAAAATGCTGGGGAGGAAAAAAAAATAAAAGAGGGGAAAAAAACCCAAAACGCCCGTGCAAAGCACAGTCCAAGCATTTCAAATCATACGCGCGTCAATCACCCACTGTAACCCCCTTCATGAAACATTTACAGAGGGCTCATCTGCGCGTCTCGAGCTCAAACAAACAAAGGGAAGCTTGGAGTCAGATGTGCTTAGCTGGATTAGAGACCACTTTCCCTCTCTCCCCACTCAATTCAAGGCATGAAACGGAGAGGAGAGAGGCTGAAAACCACTGTCAAGTCTAGGATTGAAAACGACTCTTGTGAGTCTTTTCTGAGCACGTTCTCCTAACTATGTTATTAAAAAAAACCAGAACAAACACAAACCCCCACACTAACCTGATGGGTTCCTCTTGGACAATACGCTACATGCCAGGGGAAAACCAAAACCAAACACATTCTCTTACAACATGTGCTTAACTGCGACCTAGATCAAATCAATAGCTTTGCCCAGACCTTTACTCCGAGGCCGGCTCCGTGCTGTGAGCTGTCAGCACAGCTATACCTTGTTCCGTGCCAGCAAAGGGCTCGTGGGGTGACTAGAGCTTATCCTGGTGAAAATGCACTCTTGCTGCAAGAACTTATCCAGTCTTCCCAGGCAAAAACTGCACTAACAGAAAGATCTTTTGAACCAAAATAACTGCCAGCAGAAGGCACAAGACAAAGCAGCCTGGCAGATTTGTAATGGCCTTCTTCCTTCTTTAATTTACTTTTTTTTTTTTTGGCAGAGAAAAAAATACCAGCTTCTGTCCTCTCTTTAGCCCCATCAGCCTTCAACTACGAGGGGGAAAACACCAAACGCTTCCCCTGTTAAGCAGCCCAGGGCTTACAAACCTTCTGCAGAGGCAGAGGGAAAAGCAAGGATATTAAAATTCCTCAAGGGACTCGTGCTCCCCTTTAACTTGCTTTCTGCCGTCGCTGCTCCAGTAGGCAGGAGCCAGAACGAGGATTTTTTCTGTGTCACTGGCAAGGCAGGAACTCGGCACCCCCCTGCTCTCTGAACGCCGAAGCGCTGCCAGTCTCTCGGGGTGACAGAGTTAGAGGCACAGACCTTTGCAGCAGTAGCAGGATCACCTCAAGCTGCACTCTGTCCCCGTTTCCCTCTATCACGTACGGGATGTAAACTCGATAAACTGAGATAGCTCTGCCAGCATGTCTTTAAGTGGCACTTTGTCTTCTCCAGAAGAGTCAACTGTTATCTTTCTCTTCTTGGGCAAGAACAACCTCCTTCCTCAACAGGCCTTTCAGCCTTGCACTTCCAAACCCGGAAGTAAAATTCCATCAATCAATTACCTTCTAACATCTCTAAACCCACTCGGTCTAGTCTCCACTCAACTCGTTCACTCGGAGCGTTCAGTGGCATGTTCTGCTCTATTCAGGTCACTGCCCATTCCCACCCCTCGCTCGGTCGTTTCAGTAAGGAGCGCAGAGAGGACACTTTGCCGCTGAAGGACGAAAAGCCACCGTCCTGTGGATGCGATTCTCCTTCCTCATCACTTGTGCAAAGCAGAAGGGAGTTGATGAAACGTTGCTGCCTGGAGAAAGGATTCTGCAGGCTACGGAGGTCTTGACAGAGCCCATTTAGCTAGCCTGCTTCAAAGCCAGCCTGCAGACACCTCAGTCTCAGCCTGGATTACAGCACAGCAAGTGCCTCTAAAGCTGCTCCGTCTCTATTTCCCATCTCCCTTCCTTGGCTGGATTTCTGGGAAACCCTTTTGAGACGAAGCTTCGATGAAGAAAAGCAGCCAAAGGTTTTGTGCAGGGCATCTCATTCTCTCTCGCACCCTGCCAGCTGAATAAAACTGTGAAAGCCGCATCAGAAGAAGAGAATCAGCTCTACCATACGAGTAGAGAGAGAGATCCCTTTCCAGCACCTGCCTGCCTCTCCAGCTTGTGGGATCGGCCAGGAGCACTGCTAGGAGGATGGTCCCTGGACCGCTTGTCAGCCGCCGGGGTATCAGTAAGTGGCCTGTCTGTCTGGGACGACAGCTTTTTAACTAGAAATCGATAGATGAAACAGCTGCCCCCGCAGAGTGAAGGCCGTACCTTAGAGACTAGGTGGGATTTGCCGAATACCATGGAGATAGTCCAGATTCACACTGCGTCAGGACAAAATCGGATTAATCGCCAAATATCCTAAACCTAGCAAGTTTCTCATGGTAGCTTATTTAACTTCAGCTGAGCCAGGTTTGTTTTCTGCTGTGCCCTTAGCGATAGCCAACACCACAGGCTTTATTTGCCTCTCCCTTGCACTCAGCTTCCCCTCCATTCCTCCTGTTAAATAGTTACCAGCCTTTACATTGCCCACCCAGCTTCTGCTGCAGCAAAACCCTGCAACTACACGTGGCTCAACTCACACATCCTGCACCTTCCCCTTTTCAGGGAGGTATTACCAGCAGCAAGCATCTTACTTGAGTAAAGACTGATGGCTACCTGACTGTTGCTACCTGAAGCTGCTGCTACCTGTGCTGGCTGCACAGCCTTTGGAAGCACCGACTCATCTTCCAGAGGTCTTATATTTGTAGGCTGCCTCCACTGCCACAGACTAAAGTCTGCAGAAATCCTATCAGTAGACAAAGTGCAGTCCCCTTTTTCTGCATCGTTTGGCAAGTCCTGTGCAAGTATTTCCACCTTTTATGCTATTTTTGCAGCATCAAGCGTCACTTATGGAGAGCTCGCCCTGGTAAGAAGGTGCACTCTGCTCAGTCTTTATCTGTCTCAACTCCCTCTCTTTAGAAACAGGTTGGCTCTTTGGGTATTATTTCAGACTAAAACTCATTTTAGAAACTACCCACAGTCCCCTTATAGAGGAAAAAAACAAACCAAAACCAAAGCAAGCTAAACCCAAACTCCACAGAGCCATAAAGGCCACTGTTTAACCAGCACTGTGATCATGCAATTGTTAACCTGGGTCAGAGACAGCACTGAAAAACAGAAGTGAAAGTCACGTTGGGGGTCACTCTGGCTCCCAGACTGATGGTGTTCATGCAGAAGCCTGCAGGCTAAGTGACCAAAGTCAAAAATATAAAGCATCAAATAAAGAGAGGAAAGAAAAATAAATTAATAAAAGACAGGCACTTTGCATGGAGTAAGGCTTTGTAAAACAGATAAAATAAAAAGGAAATTACTTGCCTTCTTCAATGAACACACCGGTCCCTCAAAGTGAGGCTACAAAGACTTGTAGGAGAACACACCAACAAACAAAAAAGCTCCAAAACACGATGCCCCAAAATGAAGAAGTGGGAATCAGTCCTTACATCAAGGGGCTCAGAACTGTAGTAGCTACATCTGATTTCGAGACCGTATTTCCTAGCGAAAGATAAGATCCTTCAATGGACGCACCATTCCAGCCACCAGGAAACGGTTGTAGGACAGACCTAACCCCCTACAGAAACACCTCCCAAGATCTCAAGCAACTACAACTCCAGGAAAACAAAAGCCCCTCAAAGACAGTGCAATGAATGTAGAGACAGAGAAGATTCCGGACAAAAAGTGACCAGAAGGAGGGTTCTGCAGAGGCAGAGACATCCAGCTCGTGCTCCACAGCGAGCAGAGAGAGGATGGGTGCTTCTCTGCGATGCTTTCTGACCTGCTGCTGGTATGATTCCAGCTGGATTGTAGAGGCAATCCCAGAAGTAACACTAACAGCGGTACTGAGAGCCGAAAGCGCAAGCAGATGCTGCAGAAGTTCTCGCCCGAAAGCCACGGGCAAAGCTTGGACCGTCAATAAAACCTAAAGCTAAGATGCATTATCACTTTGAGTGTATCATGGGTGAACAACCTCGGGAGAACAGGAAATTTGCAGGCAGAAAGAGTCAGTGACTCACATCTGGTGTGGACAAATTCTACCAGCTCCACCGCATGCAGACTCTAAGTCATGAGCAGACATAAAAAGGAAGGCTCCCAGCCTTCAGGAACCTCAGTTAACTCTTTAAGACCTAAACCGGCTCCATTCCACAAAACAGAGCTACATTCCCATGTCACAACACAGGGCAAGTCCACCCTGCTGAGAGGAGAAAGTTTCAAGCAGGTAAAGCGGGCGGCAAAAGCTACAGAGTCCTAACAAGCCATCGTCAGACCCTCCACCGCAACGGAGACCCCACTGGAACAAGATTTTTTAGCCAGTTGGTGAGATGCCGACCCCTAGACAATAATAAGGCAGAGAGAGCAAAGAAAGCGCTGAGGAGGAGAAGCACACGTGAAATACCTACCCAGCTATGCTGCAGCATCGCAACGAACATGTTCTCCTGTTCAGAGAGAACCTCTTGTATTCCAGTTTGTGCCCATTGTCCCCTGTCCTGTTGCTGGGCACCACTGGAAAGAGTCTGGCCCCATCCTCTTGCCCCCCTGCCCTTCAGCTATTGATCAGCCT
>JANHFX010020291.1:0-11071 GCA_027560015.1 Chloroceryle amazona
AGGCTGCCCAGAGAGGTGGTGGCTGCCCCATCCCTGTCCCCATTGCAGGGGAGGTGGCCGGGGCTCTGAGCACCCTGATCTGGTTGCAGATGGCCCTGCTCCCTGCAGGGGGTTGCACTGGATGACCTGTAAAGGTCCCTTCCCACCTGTACAGATATGATTCTATGTTGTTGTTCGGTTTGGTTTCTTTTTTTCCTGACACATGTAGTTTCTTCTCTGTCCTGTCTTGTAATTTTGAAGCGAGGGCCCTGGTGTCTAAAAGTTCTCTTAGTTGATTGCTGTTCACAGAAATTTGCCATGTGCTTTAGCAGTGCCCACAGGAAAGGGGTGGGCTGCCAGCAATATCTGCCCCAAACCTGAAGAAGATTTGACTTGGTTAAGTTGCCAGGAGCATGCTCGAAGATGCTACTTACACAGCCAACCTGAATCACTTCTCTTTCATCTTGATTTTTAGTTGTGTAATCTCTCTACTCAAACATATCTTGCAAGTAAGAGTTACATCTTCAAAGAGGCCTGGAGAGATTCCAAACCTGCCTGGACATGATCCTGGGCCCCCTGCTCTGGGTGACCCTGCTGGAGCAGAGTGGTTGGACGAAATGATCTCCACAGATCCCTTGCAATCCCCACCGTGCTGGGATTCTGTGATCCTCAGCATGCCCAGGCTCTGTAGCAGACGGGAAGGACTCACATTAGGGATCTGCTGTTCAGGGAACCCCTCCTACCCCTTCTTTTCTCCCACTAGTTTATTTGGAATGGGGGAGGGCTGGGTCTTGCTGCATTCCAGACACCCCCTGCACAGTGCCTCCAGTGACACTGCGTAGACTACTGGTTCTCAGGCTAATTTTATAGGGAAAGGCAATTTGCTATCAGATCTCTTCTCATCCTTATGCTGCCTGAGAGCAAGCAGGGTAGAGTTCTGTGCTGCATCTCTTCCCTTCTGCAATCACTGCTTGCAGGATTTCCCTTCCACCTTTTCCATTTTCTTTTGCTCTCTTTGTTACAATCATATTAGGTGATCTCTGAAACAATGAATGTCAATCACAGTGCTCAAACCAGAACTGGTTTGGCCTTAACAGAAGAGGGAAAGGAAGGGTGGCTGCTGTGGCCCAGTTTGCAGCATGTGTCAGTCGTGTAGGCTCCCAAGAATCGTATCTTTTTAACCCATCCTCTTGCTTGTTATCAGAATTTCAAAATGAAACTGTCACCAAAGCAGATCAGTGCAATCCTTTTAAAAGTAATCCTGTTCAATTCTACCTGCTACACAGGGGAACATCAGCTTAACTGGTAATTAAAGAAGATTTCTCTAGGGAGACCTCAGATGTGGCCTGTCAGTTCCCAAGAAAATGGTAGCAATTATTGACCTCAATTTTTCCTTTGCTCTAACAATCTGATTTAAAATGACAGTGTGACCTAAGAGGAGGCTTAATTCCTGCCAGTGATGTTGTGACAAGAGTGTGTGACTGGGGGGGAATAAACAAAAAGGAAATTAGTCAGAAGTGAAAGGGTAGATGAAAATTCTGCTACCTCAAAATAGTCAGAGTGAATAAATCACCTCCTTGGGCAAAGGAACAATCCCTGGGAGCTGGTCCTGGCTTGAATAAGAGAAAATTTCCTTTGGAGCAGGAAGGTCCTTAAGTTACAGGCAAAGAACCCCAATGAAGTTTCTTGAGAGAGAGGTTAATTCTGTTACAATTGCTTCCTTAATGATCTGTTCAGCTCTTGTTGACTCGACAAGGTGTTGGGAAGACGGATCAGTGACAGAATTAATTTTACATCAGCAATACGAAAGCCTGCCCAGCTTAAGATAGCTGCTTCCAAACAATCAGACTTGCTGACAGATGCTGAACCAAACCACAGAATGAAGAAGCAGCAGTGTATTGCTGCTTGCTTTCTAAGAGCAGGACAGCTGGCTGCCCTTTGAGAACGTGGGAAAATAATTCCATTGGAGCAAGGGAAGGTTGTTACCTTTTTAAGGCTTTGGATTTACCAGATGATTTGGGTCTGGGACAGAATATTCCCTAAAGATGTGCCTGGCTGCAGAGCATCTGCCCAACGTGTGCCACGTGTGCAACTACACTGTTTATGCAGCAAAAAAACCTTGCAGCCTAAATTTAAACAAAACAAGATGGGGAGCAAATGATAGGGGAGAACTGTAGCAAGGCTTTTACGAGGCAGCTCGGTTTTCTCACTATGCCGGGACTTGATAATTTTGATAATTTTGTCCTCTCTATTTGCAGGCAGATTTTTGTTCCTGCCGAGAAGCTGATTTTGTAAGTTGGTAAAATAGACATGGGGCTTTATTTTGTAGTCGGCACACACATCTGGCTGCTTCTCTGGAGAAAGTGATGGAGATGAACACACAACACATCCTTTCTAGTACTGCAAAAAGCTCCCGATTTTCTACTGTAACTCCAAGATGTAAGATGAATAGAAGGTCCTGCACAGGATCTCATGGCTTGTTGGACAATGAACCTTAAAATAAAACCCCCTCAACCCTAAAAGCAAGAGCTCTGGTTTTCCCACAATCCTGGCAGTGCAGTAAGACAAAGGGCACTCTATGCCCAAGAAGTAGGTTTCTTGGTTGCCGTCCCAGATGTCTGCAACCTAACACTGTGTGCCCACGGCGGGGATTAATGTGCAAGGGGTTCCTGGCCCTTCCTGTCACAGGCAGGGGGGATCAGAAAGGATTTTCTGAAATGTGTTCCCTGACTGGAGCTCTCTGAATGGTGCAGCTCCTCCTACTGCAGGCTGGGCAGGGGGCAAACGGCAGGAGTGTTTGAAATCCATTGAAGTAAGGCTGGGGGGTTTCTCTCTTTCAAACACTATAAATGAAATTAATATAAAATATAAAAATATAAACATACAAAATAAAGCCTCAGGGTTTGTTTCGTTTTGTTTTGGTTTTGACATCTGCCTATCAAAGAGTGTAAGTTATAAGCAGCCCTTTGGAAAATTCTAAGTCAGAAACTCAACCTGTAAAATATTAACTAATGAATTGCTTAAGACTTTTCCCTGCAATGCTAATTCCCTTTATAGACACACTTTTGCTAAGGTAGTAGTGGCAGAAGATTGAATACAGCCTGTGAAGCATGTAACTACAAGGAAAGCTCTGAGAGCTGTTGGGAAAACTGACAGTTATATGTGTGTGTAATTAATGCCTGTGCAATTAATTCACCTCGTCAGGATGTAGGGGGTAAAATTGGCTTCTGATATATAAATAATGCTAAAGGTACCGTGCACACATTTAGTGATAGGACAAGAGGAAATGGCCTTGAGTTGCACTAGGGGAGGTTTAGGTTGGATATCAGGAAAACTTTCTTCCCCTCCAGGGCTGGCCCAGGCTGCCCAGGGCAGGGGTGGAGTCCCCGTGACCCCTGGAGGGGTTTCCAAGCTGTGGTGCTGAGGGCCAGGGGTCAGTGGTGCCCTGGCAGTGCTGGGTTAATGGCTGGACTTGGTGATCTGAAAGGTCTCTTCCAACCAAAATGATTTTATCATTCTATAAGGAAATGAATTAAATGTAGCATGTTTTGTTTGCATCACTGAACTACGTACCGTAGTGATAGTCAAGGCATTATGAAGTTCAGAAGTTCACTATTAAATTCATGCTCCTAAAGTCTTTTAACATTGTCATAGCTACTGAACCACGTACAAAGGAACATTTTACTATAAAAACTTCTAGGAGCACACAGACAATTATAGCACAGGATAAACTATTCAGGAAAACATACGGGTCCTTTGGGCTGGGATCACCAGCAGACAGCACTTGGCAGTGCTGGTTGTACAGCTGCTACACACGTCTGTTGAAGTTACTCTGGTTAATCAAAACTATCCAGAGAGGAGCAATTTGGCAACTCGGGCACATCCTGAGTAAAACCATTTACGCAAAACTCGTGTGAGGAGCTGCTCAGGATAGCGACCCGCAGCAAAGGACAGTGCTGTGCGGCTGGGAGCTGTAAGCTCATCTGCTGCCACAGCTGGAACAGGCTCAGACAGATGTTCACATCCTTCTGTGGCTTTTGTAGTAACTTCTTCAGTGTAGATCCCCCAAACTGATGTCCCTCTGTCCTGTATTTTTACTGAGCTAAACCACTAAGTTTTTGTTTTCCTAAATTAATGTGCTCTAGAAATTAGTCAGGCTTTCACTACCACAGCCAAACTAGAATGGTATTGGAACAGGATACCTGTAAATTAAGATCATTACTGTCTTCTATAAAGGCAGAAACCCTTGGTGCATGGTTTAGAGGTGGGTTTGCCAATGCTGGGTTAATGGGCTCAATGATCTCAAGGGTCTTTTCCAAGCAAAACTATTCTGTGATCATTTACAAGTAACTGCTGATTTAAAGGAGAAAAGTAAACCCAGAAAAGTTCTAACAGATGAGCACGTCACAATATCTAATATTATGGCAAGAAAAGATGACTGGAAGCCATTCAGTGCTTCGGGGGGTATGCTGGTCTTGCACAACATTCTGTGTGCTCCTGATTATGTCCAGTATTAGAAGATCGGCTTTCTCGGCAGAGGCTCTTCCCACAGCTTTCTTCATCAGTCGGGGAGATCATCTGATAGGATCAGCCTAAGCTGACCTGTAAAATCAAGTGTCATCGACGTTGGGAATTTCCATGTGACATAACATCTGCAAGGGAACCGCAGTGCCTGCCATGCCCATCTGGGCTGATGTAATTATTAATGAATTCTTTGAGCAAACAGCCACTAGAAAGATAGAGATCATGTGGAAAAATATTGGCTCCCTCCACGGTTAAGTATCGATGAGGTTTAGCACCGACCTGTAGTGGACAGGAGGAAAATGGAGTTGCTGGCAAGGTCAGTTTGAGCTGGCTGAGACCTGATACACGTCACAGGCACCGATCAGGTACCTCTTTCCAGAAAATGAATATCCTCGTGAGCTCAAGTTTCCAACAAGTGAAGCAGACGCTCCAAGTCTCTTTAGTTTTACTAGTGTTTCATAGAAGGAAAAGCATCACTTCTTACTTCGCATTAAATATGTATTGTTGGGAAGAACTATTTGAAGAGCTGACAATTTCTTACAAGTAACCATGCTCAATACATTTGTTTCACAGGACAAGTTAGAAGAAGCACCTGCAGATGATTTAAGTATCGCTATGGATATCCTTAAAACAGATAAAACTGGAAGCTTCTATCCTCAAAAAGAAAAATGTAAGGGAAGAAAAGCTAAGTAGTTGACACAGAATAATTATTTGCCAGTAAAATGTGCTGTGGCAAAAGTGGCAAAGGTAACGATGGTAAATCTAGTTATTAAATATCAGAGAGAAGCGTTACAGAAAATTAAACAGCAGCAAGAGACTTTCCCCTGGAAAACAGATTATAGGAAGAAATACACCTCTCTAAGCTTCTGCAAATGTGAGGGAGCAAATGTGTGAGAGCTGTGAGAGATAAGGAAAATAGAAGTGTGAGTATTACTGGTTTGAAAGAAAATCCACCTATTCTTGAATCTTCCTAAAAGAAATCATTTCAGAAAGACACTGGGAGGTGATGTCTGAAGATGTCCTTGGGTACTTTTCCCAGCTGGGTATAAGCACCGTGTTACTTGAGAGCTCTGATTGAACTGAACACTTCATTCTGACTATGCTGTGTTTCTCCTTTGTAATTTAGACTCAGTTACCTAAAGTATTTACCTGAAGATCTGAGCAACTGATTGTTGAACAAAATATATCCCAGACTGGCTTACTGAGAGAGTTGGGGGTGGAGAATAGAAGGCTGGAGGGAGACCTTATTGCAGCCTTTCAGTAGGTAAAAGGAGTGGATAAGAAAGATGGGGACAATCTTTTGAGCAGGGCCTGTTGGGACAGGACAAGGGGGGGATGGTTTGAAACTAAAAGAGGGAGATTTAAACTGGAGAGAAGGAAGAAATCTGTTACACTGCAGGTGGTGAAACACTGTCCCAGGCTGCCCAGAGAGGTGGTCGCTGCCCCATCCCTGGCACCATTCCCAGTCTGGCTGGGGCTCTGAGCACCCTGCTCTAGTTGAAGATCAAAGATTTACGGAACCAGAAGTTTGAAACACACCCGGAGACCAAATGAGACAGTGCTGTGCTGTTCCCTTGAGACACTGTTCTCCGGCTTGGCTTTCAACTTCGAACCTTTCCACCAAAACACTTGCTGATTTGAATTCTGCCATCTCCCAAAGGTGTCTGCTAAATGGAGATTACTTGCCTCTTGATGGGGAAAGGAGTTTAGTGAAAACAAAACAGTAGAAGATGGGAAGCAGAAAAGAACTTGGAAATACTTTGCTAATCTGAACTGGTTTCTGATACGCCTGTTTTCTGATTTTTTTTTTCCTCTTTGATTTTTCTTTTTCTTCCATAAATTTGAAAAGATGGAGTTTTTTGCTTCATACGTAGCCTTAACACCAAGACACATCTCAGAAGTCTGGTCAAGGTAAGACGGGCTGATTTTTAAGGTTTTAAGCCACAGTTCAGTTGCTGGTGTAACGACAAAACAACACTGAAATCTACTCTAGGAAGACACCATAATCCCAAGAGCTGAGAGGACAGATGCAGCTGGTCCTATAAGCATTGCATGGGATATTTTTCATACTTGAACAGCTTCTGAATTTGGGGAGGAGGATAATTTTGAGTAGCCAGTCAGTAGTGCAAGCTGATTAAACAACTTAGTACATAAAAAGAGTTGAGTAGTAGATTACCAAGCCTACATATATGAAAATACAGCTTTTCCCCCTGGAATGGCATGGACTGCTGAGAAATGCTGAGAAAATTAAACTGCGTACATAATAAAACACTGTTCTGCCACAAATACCAACTTCTAGGGGTGCAGAACTTGCACAGCCTCACACCTGACCTTTTAAACTGCAATGGAAGATGACTGCAGATTCAGAATCGCCTTACCCAAAGTTGTGCCAATTCCCTGACATGGAAATCACCCCCTGCAACTCTGCCAGCTATTTATTCCTTGCCAGCTTGAAAGCACTTTGCTTTTTGGAGCTGTTTTATTCAGGCTCACAGGAAAATGCAAGAAACAAGCTGCTTGTTTTTTTTTTTTCTTCAAGCTGGCTGTGAAAATAGACGTGTAATATAGGGAAATGAAGAAACAGAATCTGATGCCTGTTTTCCAAAGTGTCACTTGAGAATATAAACCAACAACTGGAGAGGAAAATATCTTCTTGTTTTGTTAACTGGTGCTTTATTTAATTTCTTCCATTTCTCCCTTAAATCCTCGAGGGCAAAAAAACCCCCAAGGATTTCAAATGCTAATTCATGGTTTAGACTTCAAGCATGGTTAAAGATGACTGGGTGGGGAGAGGAAAGGAAAGAATATTTGATTTTCAAGTTTAAGAAGGAAGACAAGAAGAGAGTATGGAAGTTCTCTTATGTCTCCTCATCCGAACCAGTTCAAATTTAGCAGAAAAAATCAGAATGTCTCTCAACAGTGCTGAAAACTTTTTTTGTTGTTGTTTTAAATTCTCTGGTTATACATTATCATACAGCAATTTCTGCCACATAGGGTTTGATTTCCTTCAGTTTGGAACATCTGACCTTTACTGTTTTATCTGGGTCTGCTCTGAGGCAGAGGAAATGCCATGCAGTTTAAAATCATTAGCTGGAAAAACTTGCTTGCTTGTTTTAATACACTCAGTTGTTGGATTGACCTCTAATCAGAGCACTTTCAGTATTAATGCCAAATAACGTGATGATATTCTCAAAGATGTAGGATGTAAAGTGTCCCCCTCTTATCCTAGATCCGAGCATAACTAGCCCTCAAAAAAACCAGACTGTTTTTTGTGGTTACTTAGGTAGATAGGAAGCACCACAGAACATGTAATTATTCCTTTTATTTTTCCTTATTGAACCCTATTTGTCAGCTGGTGCAGCAATCGTGTGGGTCAAGAGGCAGTCACTCAGCTATTGTGGCCCATGTATTTAGCATGTGATAAGGCCAAGCCATATGGGGTGTACGTGGATAATGGATTTATAAGCTCAGCTGTTGCCAGGCATTTATAAATTGTCTGATAAATTTGATATGCTTGAAGGCTGAAGCGTGGGATTTATAATGGGACAGAGCTGGAGGCCCCAGTCTCACGAGGTGTTTCTTCTCAGTTGCAGCTGGACAGTCCTTTTTGTGCCCTTCCACCAGTGCCTCACAAGGCAGACTTATCCCAGCAGCGTCCTGGCTCTCAACAACCAGTGGCATGCTCAGTTCCACCCTCCTCGTTTCCCTCCCTTCTCCTTTCCTCACTGTAATTACCAGTCAGGCTGCACTTGTGAGCCAGAACTTTATCACTGAATATGGATTTCAGACTCACTTTGTATAAGGCTTCAGCTTCTACAACAGTTTTACAGACAAAACTCATGAAAACATCAGGAAAAATTCCTGCCTGATGTGATTCTGTTGATCTACTCTCGGAGCTGGCTTAGATCAGGGAATAAACTCTCCCTTTATATTCACCTTAATCTGAAGTTTACAAATACCTAAAGAAAATACTCCTGCAGGTTTTTTGCCAACTTTAAAATTGAACCTCTGATTCAGTTAAAAGTATTTGCATCTGATTTTTTTTCTTTAATAAAATCAAGAGATTCTGTTAAACTAAATGAAAGTAAAATCAAGTGCCTGATGAACAGGAGTCTTGTTTCTTTCCACAGGTCAGACTGCTGGTAATGAAGACACAATGATCAGCATTAAAGAATCAAAGGATCTTCCTCGAGATGAAAGGGATCAACACCAAGGCCAGCAGGCAGGTTCTGATGAGCAGGTGTCTATAACTTACTACGCAAATGAAACACTCGACTCTTACTTCAGGTCCTGGGAGGGGGGTGGTTTCTTTTAATCAATCCCATCATGTGCAAAAGGCTTTGACACATCTTGAGTTTCTCTGCAAGTACTTCTGTCCCTTTGTCCATTCTAGATGTAGTTTCTGAGTGTGTTTTCTCATTGCTTATTCATTCTGAATGGGCTGGCACAGCCCTGGCTGTTCTGGATGGCAGGGCTGCTGAAGTCTGTGGCCTTCAGATGAGGCAGGGTTTTATTTTGACTGCTACTGACAAAGAGGAGGGATTTGGTGCTGTCTAGGGCCATTTCTGTGTGTCTTGCAGTCAACATATGCCCACATCAAGCATCGTACCCTGATATGGTGGCCACGAGTTGGACACGATGAGTTTAAAGGTCTTTTCCAACCAAAATGATTCTATGCTTAGAGGAGTTAGGTGTCTGTCCTCATTGATTTCAGATTACACCGGTTATCAACGTCTTAGGGAATTTAGAAAATATTCTAGCTCCCATATAACCCCTCTGCAGCTGGATTGTTGTAGAGGTACAGACACTTGAACCGATTAAATACAGCTCCATGCTCTCCTCATGTTCAGGCTTTCTTCAGTGTCCCCCAGACTCTTGGGAAGCATCAGTGGCCGTGCACTGTGCAAGGTTATACACTCCCTTGCCCCACCAAAGTGGGATTTGACCCCATGGAAAATACACTGACAAATCAAAAATTTATAAGCGGTTTACAGTCCACGGGAGCAGCCAAATCCTGAGCCAGTGTAAATTGACCTAGATTCACTGAAGTAAGCAGAGCTGCAGTGAATGACATAAAGAGAAGAAGCGTCCCACCATGGTTGTCCTCAACACGGTGGAGATGCTGAGGAAAGACTCCGAGCCTGGTGAAGGCTGGGTTTTGCTGCTTCAGCAAAATGAACTTTTGACCAAAAAAAAAAATCTCAGAAAACAACCCCCCAAATGTTTCCTTCTGTCACTTTCTACAAATAACAGTGATTGAACACCCAGGATGCTGAGGAACCTCTCTCGGTTAAGTTCAAGGGACATGAGTAGCATGCACCTGCTTATTTCTATGTCACTAGAGAAGGGAGGGGTAAAACATCGTTTCAAATGAAATATTCGGGCAAAAATCTGTCACTCATTTGCTCCTGATACCTTTGTTAGCACCCTCCTGTGTCCATGTGTCCTGCCCCCAAGCTCCAGGTCCATCTAGACACTGCTATGCTGTAACTGTTAAGCCTGCATTAGCGTCAGGGCTGCAGTTTTTTCTCCAAAGTTCAGGTTTTAGATTCAGTAGCTCATGTTCCAAGGACACTCTTTCAAACTTTGAGAGCCAAAGCGACCTTCAGCCTTTACACCACTCTAAGGATGTTCCCAAACTGGCCCCTCTCCCTGCAGAATGCCTGTAGGTGTGAGGAACAAGGCTCAGGAAATCTCAGCTCCATTTCAATCCTAAAGTTATTGGAGATACAGAAGAGCCAAACTCGCTGGTAGAAACCCACATGTTGCTCTGAATGGTGATTTCTGGATATTGCTGCCAGCAGTTGAAGAAAAATTTCAAGGTTGAATTAAACAGCTCTAAGAACCAGGAATAACAGGTCAAGGGAAGATCTCAGCTATCCCTTCCATTAGTGCAACGTTGCCATTGCCTCTGCTACCAATTAAATTTTCCTTGATCTATAGCTGACTTCATCTCAGTCCTGGAAGGAGGCAAAATTAAAAGAGCCTGAACCAGTTAAAATATTGAACTTCCTTTCCAGTTGACTCGGTGCTTCTGAGCCACCTGGCTGTTAGCTGCACCGGTTACTGACAACACGTGGGCTTGGTGTAGCTGTGGTAGGCATTTATTTTGTATTTACATTCCACCCTACATGAGAAAGAGGAGTTCAAGATTGTAGTGGAAATTCATTCTGGGGCCCTAGACAGCAGAAACTACTGTGCTATTTCTGGGCTTTTTCAACAGGGTCTTTTCATGTCTGTCATCCTAAGTTTGAGTTGATTGCAAAGAGACTTAAATCAGAGAAGCAGATTCAGACTGACAGCAAGTGGATACGTGGCTGTGGGAAGAGGACCCAAGTTGCCTAAAAGGAGGTTGGAGCCAGTTGGGGGAAGGTCTGTTCTCACAAATAACAAGTGATAGGAGGAGAGGAAAGGGCCTCAAGTTGCACCAGGGGAGATTTTGGTTGGCTATTAGGAAGAATTTCTTCCCCAAAAGGGTTGCCAAGCCCTGGTCCAGGCTGCTCAGGGCAGTGGTGGAGTCCCCATCCCTGGAGGGGTTTCAAAGCTGAGCTGTGGTGCTGAGGGCCGG
>JANHFX010020292.1:2671-28282 GCA_027560015.1 Chloroceryle amazona
TGGAGTCCATATCAAAGTCATCGAAAGAAATGTGAGGAAATTCCTGTGAGGTTAGAGAGAACAGACCAGGAGAAGTTGTGGTGTGTGAAGTTCTCGGCCCTACAGGAGCTACAAAATGTGTCATATCTCACAAAAATACGTGTGTCTGATTTTTCTTTGCCCAGACAGCTGCAATCTGCTCTTGTCTTGCACATACTACTCACTTCAAACTCACAATATCTCCCGAAGTGCAGATGGCCCTATAAGTAACTGAGGATCCCTGCAGAGTGAATGCTAATGGAAAAATACCCCACTTTTATCCTTTTTCTTAAGTCATGCAAAGTATTCTTTGCCACCTAATCCTGCTTTCATCTGTTACTTAAAGTAATACTGCAGTAAAACTGGTATGACTGGAGACCATTTGACTGTCAGGTTACATTTAACATGTTTAATGAAAATTTAATGTTCCTACAATTGATTTTTCTTGCAGTGGCACTGAATTACTTATGAATAACCTCATCTCTACTTAAACAAAACATGCTCCTCTAATGAGATACAGCTAAGCAGAGATCAAAATGATCTATAATACAGTGTCTATCGGGCAACACTCTGAACCGAGCTTCTTCATATTCTGGGGACAAGCAAGCTGCAGAAGAGGTGGACAAGGGAGAAGGAAGATGAAAGCGTCCTCCATTCTGGAGGGCAGAAAGGAGAGGTGGCTGGGTTTGAAGGAAAGCCTTGGCAGGAACTCATGTTAGAAGTGGGGACTGCTTCCCCTTGTGTTTCCTCTTCCCTTCTCCTACCTGCAGTTTCTTTTCTCCAGTGTCCTTTTTCCTTCTCTTCATTTTCTTATCCCTAGATAGTCATGGAATACATGGAAGAAAGCATGGTTTCTAATCGTCTGGAGAGAGGATGTACCTATTCCCACGCCTTCCATTCATGAATCATTTTCTACATGACTGTCCAGAAGAATGGACTTATTTCATGGCGTGAAAAGGGGAGTCAACAAACGTGTATCGAAGGATGGGGGCATACTGATTTACACTGATAAATAGCTTGTATTCTCAGCCCTTTACAAGCAAAAACAAAACAAAACAGAACCCCACTTCCTAAGGGCTTTAAATCTCCTACTGTCATGGCTTTTACATCATCAGGAGGTTTGGAGGCACCAAGGACAAGTTGGTATTGATTCCATTTAAAGTTGCTTTCTAGGCATGGCTTCTATTAGACAGCTGCCTTAATCTAAGGAAATATAACAATGAAGAAAGAAATCGATCTTTGAGTCTTCCCTGAGGCTGTTGATTCCTGCCACTGGGAGCTGCCATGTCCTCACCATGCTGTGTGCCCATGGGAGGATCACTCCAGGCCAGTAGGAAAGCAGTAGTTTTGGAGAGTACTAC
Organism: Chloroceryle amazona; assembly: GCA_027560015.1. Lineage (NCBI taxonomy): Eukaryota > Metazoa > Chordata > Aves > Coraciiformes > Cerylidae > Chloroceryle > Chloroceryle amazona. Next base: position 4,051 of record JANHFX010020292.1, read on the forward strand.
ACAGATGCTAACCAGCATCTGGAGGTTTACTTAAAAGCAGATAATTACGAAATATCCATCTGAACGCTAAAGATAAAGAGGGAATAAAAATTAGAAATAATATATTTATAGTAAAAACACCCAAGACAAAGCTAAGCCAATCCAGCAATAAGCATCATTAGGGCAGAAGTTCGTGCGCTCACGGAGTGCTTGGGCAGAGTTGTTTACATTGTTCATAATGAGCTTGTTTCAGAAGATGAAGCATGTCTTTCAGTGCTGGATTAATTAGGGTTCACTTTACACAGGAAAGTGAGAGCCAGCAGTTATTGTAATAAACCCAGGGAACCAGCATTCGCTAAGCAAAATCCCCCCTGGGGCGGAACAACCCCTTCTTCTTTAGTGTCACTGATCATTCCTGATGCACAAAGTAGGACAACTGTGCCAACCACTTCAGAAGTGGCTCAGAGAATTCGGGTTTCGGTCGAGTGCTCGACTGTGTAGCAAATAATGAATGAGAAAAGGGAAGAGGGAAGAAGTAAAGAATTAGTTTATCAAAAAAGAAATTTAACAAAACAGTTTCTTATAAAAATTATCTTTCCCATTTCAAACAGACCAGCTCTGCATCATATTTTTTAGAACCATCAGCCTTAAATTCCGATATCTGAAGGTAAAATTCTGAACTGTGATTCCTACACCAGTGAATATCAATCCGTCATATAGCGACTAATGAAACTTCCTGCACTTAGGTCCTTGTGAGAAGCTCATTAAACATTAATTTGCTGGAGTGTGATGCTTTATAGATCATCAGAGATAAAACCAGCTCTTTAAAGTATTGCTCTAGCAGCTGATTACAGGAAAAGAAAACAAAGTGTTAGGAATTCCACTGAAGAAGAAGTCAAAGTGTTTTCCAAGACAGCTTTGTTTTACTACATCCATACACTTTTTATAACTGCATAACTGTGCAAAAGAAAACAATTTTATATTAATTTTATAATTATGGAATCGATTACAATTTTGATTACAAAATTTGTACCCTTATCTCAAAGATTAAACACAGAATGGAGAATGCAAAATAAGAGAAAAGGAATGGAAACCTGGTATTTTTATGAGAGTAGCCTATGAAAAGTTATTTTATTACAAACTGACAGTATGAACAGAGTAGCAGAACAACTGTACCATAAAATCTCTACTGCAAATTAAATGTATCTGCGTTACCACCTCCTCACACTTGGAGTTCAGAATGACATCTCCAAAAAACAGAACTTCTGTGGTAGTTTAGCACAAAAAAAATATTTGCTGGATTGGAGAACATGTCCTAGGAGGAGAGGCTGAGGGAATTGGGCTTGTTTAGTCTGGAGAAGAGGAGGCTGAGAGGAGACCTTATTGCTCTCTACAACCACTTGAGGGGAGGTTGTAGAGATCTGGGTGCTGGCCTCTTCTCCCTTGTAACTAGTGGCAGGACAAGAGGAAATGGCCACAAGTTGCGCCAGGGGAAATTCAGATTAGGTATGAGGAAAATTTCTTTAGTGAAAGAGTGGCTAAACACTGGAACGGATTGCCCAGGGAGGTGGTGGAGTCACCATCCCCGGAGGTATTCAAAAACTGAGTAGATGTGGCACTTCAGAGCATGGTCTAGTGACCATGGAAGTGTTAGGTAGAAGGTTGGACTTGATGATCCTGGAGGTCTTTCCAACCTTGATGATTCTATGATTCTATCAACTGTGTTTTGCTTTAAAGATCTTAAAAAATCTTAAATGTTTACCAAAATGCCAAAAAAAGTAGTTATTGGGCTACTTCAAAGACTATCAGCATCTCCAAAACTCAAGATAACAAGTCAAGATGCGAGCTGCGATTATTGAAGAAAAGGTTTTCAGTTTGATATTAAAGGAGAAAATAGAAGAATATGAGAATGAACCAGAATGAATCAAAACTAACTCAGCAAGTTGTTCCAGAATTAAGAAAGGATGTCTGCAAACAACAGAAGATACCACGTTTCAGCCTGTTTTGTGAATGTGCTGTATGCAAATGCGTAAGAGAACATCATGCTATCAATTAGCTCTTCACTGTTCTTATTACAACATCATCAGCGTCGTTGCTCTGACATCTGAGACCGACAGAGATCCAGAACTGCATTCATTGAAAGAAACCCCCAAAACATGGTTATAAAATGTAATTAAGTCTCTACTGACACAATTTTCCCAGACAATCTTCTCTCTGGAACTTTGCTATTGAATTATTTACTCTTGTGCAGTATTACACCAGCTAAAGGTAGAACATGACTTCTGCACTGAACTCTTGTATAGATAGCAGTGTGTGGATGTTTGACAGAGTCCATCAGGGACACGGCGGCTTCTCAGTGCAGAGTGGGAACTCTGCAGCCCAGGACACATCTCCAACATAAAGGCCCCGGTTCGGTTCAGTTATTCAAACTGTACTCTGTGGTCTGAGCAGTAACACAGTCTGACAACACCTCAGAAGACAAAACTTTATCAAGGCAGTAGGAAAGATGAGCAGCAGCACACCCATAACTGCAACTCACCCAGTCAGTGATAGCAAAGAAGGCAGGCAAGAGCTGGGATGCCCTTTGGACCACCGGTGGTAGTGTCATCAACTCAGGGACAAGTAAAGCTTCTCCCTGATGTGGAGCTCTCAGTCCTGAGCTGTAAAGCTGAACAGCACTACTCATCAGCACTCTGAATCACAAATATTTAGTAGTGTAAGAAATTACACACAACATAAAGGGGGAAGGACACGTCGTGCCCATGAATGCTTTAGAAAAACACAGGCTTAACTCCTTCTTTCTATAATCTCATTATTATTAGCTTTCCAAAAGGAAATTCAGTTCATATCATGTATAAGTTTCATCAGATAAAGTCCAGAATGAGAATTTTAATGCTCCAGTGAAGGATGAGGAACTTTAAAGCTTGTTCACTGAATCATAACTGCAAAACCAGAAATTAGGTAAATTTTGGCTATGAAGATCATGAGACCTATTGGAGCCCAGGGATGTCTCCCATGAGCAATGGAAGTTCTGTGCACCAATAGGTTTCAAAAACACGTGAAAAAATATGCAAGAGAAAAAGGATTCCTTTTTGTTAACAGGAAAAAGATGAGGTGGAGAAGATTGCTCAGCTTTGACTTCTGTTTTCAGAATCCTGCCTTCACAATAAGCATTGACAAGAGTCAGAGAGAGACATCAGAGAATAAAGAACATGATCAAAGCTGTTCAATTCGGTGAGAGGCTGGCTGCCAGAGCAGAACCTAGAAGAGACGAAAGGGCCTTCAAAACTTCCACAAGAAGTCAGAGTTCTGTTACGGAGAGTTTTGAGAACAGCCACACATGCAAGGGAGACTGTCACCAACTGTGCTTGTCAGCACATCTCTTCCCTGGTAGCAGGAGGGAACTCTAATTCCTTGAAAAGTTTTAGGCAGACTGTTTCTGTGCTGTTCACTGGCTGTAACCAAGCCACCTTTATACGTCTCCACCACTCTTTATGTAATAGAAAGGAGCAGAATGGAGTTAATTGAGGAGTTCTGCTTAAAGAGTTTTGCTAAAGCAAAAGCTTCAGGGTGGGCACCTTCTCTCTCTTATAGCAGAGAGCAGAACAGCATCAGTCACCTTTTTCTTTTAAAGAACTGAGAATGGTACAAAGTCTGCACGACCTTCTCCCGATGGGAGAGTGATAACAGACTCAAGTATTTACTTTTGTCCTTTGTTTCTTTTGCGGAAAGGTCACTTTCATTTCATGGGCAAAAGTTTTCATCCAGGTCCCAGAATGAAAATACTCCCGCTTCACATGCAAATGGGATAATCCTAGAAACCAGCTTAACAAAGCCACGGTGTTAAGTCAAGCAGGAAATGGGTTTACAGTTCTGAGGTCGCAGTTCGAATGAAAGATTTCCCTAATGCAGGAAGAGAAGGGAGTTTGGGATGAGTGTATGTTTTACAATGATGGCCCAATAGGCAACCCCAGATTTCGCTGAGAGCTACAGCTTGTGCAAACATCACCAGCCTGCAGTTGCATCCTCTCTGAACACCCTCCATGTGTACACAGCACTGTTCTTTTCATTGCTGGGATGTGCAAACATCAACAATTTGTCAAACAAAGCTCTTAATTATGAAAAATCAAAGCATTTGATATCATAAACAGAACTACAGAATCCCCCTTCTTATGGTAAAAACAGAAATTAAGGAAACATTGTGGAATAAATAGTAGTTTCTCAGTGCAAAATGTTCATTTAATAAGAAGGAGTTTCAAGTTGAATGCCTGGAAACTCATTCTAGACTGAGTGATGTCGTGCGATTTTATTTCCCTCTAGAAACACAGCCTGGGAATCATCTTGCTAAGGGATGAAGGATAAAAGAATTAATTAGACACTGTTAGACCAAAGAATGAACGGGGCCAGTAGCCAGCCCATCTTTGCTTAGGAAGCAATTTGTGTTCTGCAGCCTGTTTCTTTCCTCCTTTTCCTTTCTCCCTTGATCCATACCTACTCAAAAATGCATCGCTACCCTGTAAGATTTAGTTCTTATGCTGTTAAAAGCAGAGTGGAACAGAGGAGGGAGTGGTGAAGGGACTCACCTTTGAGCTAATGCATTCTGCCAGCGACTGCGCCTGCCAGCGCTGTCCTGTGTGTGCTCTGCAGCTTGCCCTTAGTCTTACAGAACGACTGGCACAGCTCTGCAAACAGTTTGAGCCAGTCAAACTGAGGCCACTGAGGCCTCTAGCTGGTCAGGTAGTCATGGGATGGAAATGGTAAAGAGCTGTTCTAGGACTTGGGACACCAAAATGAGACACCATCTCCTTACATCTTCTGTTGTCTTCATCCTGCCCTGTAAAGGGAACTCCACTGTTATGCTCCTAAAGGACTACAAGGGTTTGGGGGTTTTCCTTAATTCTCATTGTATGCATTAATAGGCTCACCGAGGGAACAGCATCTTGCTCCCAGTGTTGGGCAGAGATGGGCTGAGGGGCCACAAAAGGAACGGAGAAAACCCTTCCTCTTTCTTCATAGCTTAGGAAGCTGTCAGATTCTCAGGCTGCCCCAGTGGGACAGAAATAAATCACATGCAGCTGAAACATGTAATGCAAGAGAAAATGGGGAAATTTTACCAGGCCATTCAACAGTGAGGATGAAAAGACCCAAGGGAGAGAGTTCTTTCGGATTTGTTACAGAAATTGTTCATATTTTACAGCAGGCGTTCACTGAAACTCCTCCTAAGCCTCAAGTTAAAACTATAATGTGAAACCAACCACAAAAAAACAGCTTCTTCCCTTTTGTCCTAATGTTCCAACACGAGAAGTCCATTGCTACAGTCAGTGAGGTTGTATCATCACAGCTTTTCTCTGGACACGAAGGAGATTCTCCACTTCAGAAGAGTTTTGTTTTGGGGAGTGAAAGGGATGACAAACAACAGGCAGGACTTGTGAACAGACCTTGTTTTGTGGTGGGTAGCCCTGTTAGGACTGGATTTTATAGCCTAGCACAGCATTTCCTTGTAGTAAAAAAGTCTCATTGCCACTGCCCCTGGTACGGAGCGAAGGAAAATGGGATGGAGAAGGAGCGGTTTCATCCCTTGGTGTGCATGGCTCATTTGTAGCCTTGAGTGTCCTTGCAACTTGGGTCAGTCATACTGTGTCCTGTAAAAATAAAATCTGAGAGCACTGGGACAGTGACTGGCATGCTGGGGATGAGACCAGGCTTCCCCATTAGGAGAGGGGTTCATATGTTCTCCAAAAAACTGCTGGGACCAGCATGGATCAGTGGCTGCTGGTCCTGAACAGGAGTGGTTTCTAGGAACTACAGCTTCCCCCTGGGCCACTTGTTTTAATCCAAGAGTTGAGGCCCTGTCACAAAAATCCTGAGGCCCTGACCAGCAAAAATCAATGTTTCTGATGCGTGAGTTCACCTTGCATCTGCATGAAATTGCATCTGCATGAAGTTGCATCTGCAGAAGTTACTCCAGCCCAGGAAATCTTGGTCCCAAACCTCTCTGAATATGGCATCCACATCTGAATCTGAGATTTTCCTGCAGAATACCCAAACCTTTTTTTTTTTTTCCCCTAATTTAACAAGGGACTGTTTTTTCCATGTCCACATTGCACTGACCTCAGTACCACAGCCACAGGATGCATCTTCCTCCTCTGAGAGGTGAATACGTTGTGTTTATATCCTATGTTTTAATAGGTGCTGCCAAGTGGCTAATGTTGCATTTGGAAAGTTCTCAGTGGGTGCTGAGATTTGCTAATTAGGGCTGCTACGTTGTCAATCACACCAGCAATTCCTGAACTGCCTGAATTGCTTCAGTCTGAGCTGTGCAAAGGGGAATTGTAACAAAACCCCTTTTCTGGAATGAGAGAGAGGGCTGTGAGTCAAACTAAGAATAAGCCACATAGGTGTTCCCAACTGATGCCTGTCCCACCTGCCTGAGCCTCCTGCCAGAGCACCCCTGGGACACCTCTGGACACCAAATGCCACCTTCTTGAGCAGAGCAGCAAGGATAGAGGGAAACTGGCTGTGTCTGTGAGCCGGAGAACTGAGACTGGGGTGACAGAAAAATCACAATCCTCGGTGCAAACCGTATTTGTAATGCAAATTCACCAGATGCTTACAAAAGGAAAGACTCCTGCTGTATATTCAAAACCCAGAACTGAAATTGAAAAACACTGTTCAGATGCCTGTACATAAATATGGGGAATATGTTCAAATAAAAGTTACTCAAATTCCAGAGAGGTTTCTATTTCATCAATAATTCATGAATTTGTAAATTCATCATTTGTAATACTTAAATGCTTCCTTGAAACTAAGTAGCTTTCATGTTTCTAGTTAAATATAGAGAGTTCAGGTTATTGCAAAGCTCTCTGGGATTCTATATTGACCCTTATTTCTTTATAATTGCCGCATATTTATAGAAGAACAGCTGAACTACATCTTTTGATTTTGATTTGAAGCTTTGGAGCCACAGTAACAGCATTTGGATTTAAATCCTCAGATGATGCCCATAATATAGCGGGTGAAATGTCAGGGGGGAAATGAAAAACTTATGACAGAGTAAGGGATTTGCTAAACAATCAGAGAGGATAAAATATGCAACATGGTTAAGAACGGGGCCCTTGTCTTCAGTGAATTGAAGCTGGCTGGAGAAAGGCAATTAATAAAAGAGCAGACTGGAATATTTTTTTTTGTCTGTGCAATGCCCAACTTCTCGCTGAATTGCACCAGAATAAGGAAGAGCAGTCCCAGGAACTTAGCTGGCATCGGATGCTTCTACTCACTGTAAAAGCCTGAAAGCTTTACGAGCCTTTTGGTGATGTGACAACACCAGAAATACCCTGCCAGTCATTTTTATACAGCTTGTGATTTTGCCTTTCTGTCAGCTGCCATGACCTGTTTGATTTTGTTCTTAACGTGAATTTTGCATTTCCAATAGAGAAAGGGATCAATCCTGCAGGCACTTTGGCTGAAGTCTTGTCAAATGCTAAAGGAGGAGGCAAGCTTAAAGCTAAGCAAGCATGTAAGCCTGGGCTGGCACAAAGTCAAGTGCTAAAGCACCTCGTGGGGTTGGCTTCACGGAGGAATAGAGTCTCTGTGACACACGGACCTCCTACAGTAACAGGGCTTGTGTCAGACTCGATTGTCCTCAACTTCCCTGTTACTCCCCTCATTTCACCTGACATGAGGTCAAATCTTCAGTTTGCAAGTCTTGCTGCTCCATCTCCCCTTAAGTGAATGGAGCAACTTCATCAACTTTTACTACAGGTTATAGCTTTGGTTCCTGTCCTCAGCTGGAGAGAAGAAACCCAAATACACGTATCACGTCTAGCTTTTAAATCCTTTCACTGAAGAGTTCAGTGGAACACAACCAAACAGTGACCACGTGATGGTATCTTAAGAGTTTGCTAGGCTGCAGGTGCTCTGAACATACCCGGAGTGGGAAAACACTATTAAGTTATTCCTACAAAAGCTTGCAATTCTGTTTCTGCATCTTAATTCACCCAAATCTCTTTTCTATACAGAATGGTGTTAGATTTAAGAAAGATTCTTATACTTTGAGATGTGTTGATGAGACCATGCACTGATATAGTCCTTCAGGTTTCCCTGTGGATGGATGTGCTCCGCTCTGGGACAGCGATGCTTGCTAGGCTGGTTCCAGTTTCCTGTCTCCCTACTGAAAATGCAATCAGAACTTGAGAGGCTTCTTTCATATTTCCGAATCAGCTTTGCCATGTTATACTTAGAAGAAAAAAAAAAAAGAAGAAAATTAAAAATGGAAACTTTTTTTTAATCACTAAAAAATTAACATATTTCAGTGTCTTTGCTTGCCTGAGTTTTTGTCAGATCAAGACTGGTGTAACTGACTGTAGTAAGTCCTGAGGGTGACAGAATCACTCAGTTTTATTTCATGGTTTTCATGCTACAAGAACATCAGATTTTTAATCCGACAAGAGACATTAAAGCACATCCAAAGAGTTAGAAGAGATTTTTGCAAATCCAGAGAAGTTTAATCTGTCACTTTTCTTTTTGGGAGCAGTTCAGCATATATATATATATAAAATTAAATTAAAAAAAAAAAAGCACTAGGCAGGAATTTGTGGAAATCTCATTGCTCCAATTTTTCTCCAACTGTTTTTTTTTCTAGTGTATTACTTCCAGCTTCTGGAGATTAACAATATCATGAGCGTTGGTCTTGTTGGAATGGGCAGGAGATTCGTCTGTTGTATGCACATATTTGCATAATTTATTTTTCCCAAGAAAATAGGAGAGGTGGTGTCAGCTCATCATTCCTGTCCCTGTGACTGGTATCTCAGGCTGCCTTCGCATTCGTTCATCTTCTGATGAAAAGTTCCAAGCAGGAGTTAGGTATTCTGTTACAAGATGAAAGAGCTGTGGCACTAAGTTGTTTTGGTTTTGTTTTTTTTTAATTTTACTTTCGATACAGCAAATCCACAGACGTTTCATACTGGTTTTGATAAACATCTTAGCAATATATTCAACAAAATAATTGAAGTACCTGTGAGTGGTTCTGCAAGAAGAAGATCCATGACACTCTGTCATGCTTGTTTTTTCTTTGCATCAGTTCTCTCATATCTAATAATAACTGTATTCTTACTGCAGGCTTTCAAGGACTGAAGGTCTCTCTTCTCTCCCCAATCTCCGAGAGAGTTGAGCATTTTAGCTTCATTGAGATTGTTGTTATATTGTCATAACTGTGTAAAAAGAACAGTAGAGTAGACAACCTGTCAACACAATCAGGCAGTCTTTATTCCTCCAGAAACTATCTAGAACCAAAAAGCAACCACAGAAAATTCAGAGACAAAAATGGTAAACCAAAATCATAATTTCAGAATCTGTGCAGCAGAAATAAAGACCACTCTTTTAATTTACCCAGCCTAGCAAAGAGAATTTTATTCCAGTAGTGGCTTTGCCATTGCTACTCCCTCATAACAATTGGATCTTTGTATAAACTAATTTGACTAATTCTCCAGTAAGACCACCTCTGACACTTTTTCATTAATGTGTTTCCTGCTGAGCAGGAAGACAAGCACAATAAAACTATCAAGAAAATAACATGTCTTAGAATCCAGTCCGTGACTGCCAGCATTTCAGATTTCTGCCCGAATGGAAACTAGAATGGCATTCTTAGACTACTTAATTACTTGACATCTTTGTCTTTTGCTTCAGTGACCATCACCTTCTTTCTTTCTTACGTCTCTCATTTATTTAGATCGGAAAAGATGATCTTTCTGAGTGCACTTTAATATGCCTTGAATCCTAGAATAGCTGCTGCAGAGTGTTGGCTTCGTTTCAGGCTGGGATGGGCTCCAGCTGAGCTGATCCCCCAAGTCCCCTTACGGTCACTGAAGATCTGATAGAGTTAATATAGTTAAAAGAAGGTGAGATTCACCCTTTGCTAAATCAGGTCAGATGCTTCACACCTTAAAAAGTGCATCTCCCTCACGGCAGTAACGTTAGATGGTGGCTTGCAAAGTTTATACATTTAATACAATTGTCTAAAATGAGGTGAGAGGAATTCTGTTTCAGGCCCCTCAGAATGCCTCAGATGGGTTACACTTTTTTTTTTCTGTTAATTTCCTTATGCTGATAAATAATCTCACTACAAGTATAAAATTTGGCTATTAAATCCAGGAGTTGGGAGACCTACGGGATGGTGACATAATGTCTGTTGTAAAACTGGTCGATTCAAAGCCTGAAGATGATAGATATGTATCTGGTCTCTCATACTTGGATTATACATCAAATTCTACCCAACCCCACCTTTCAAACATCGTATAGCACGGTTCTCAGAGAAGGAATCTGTACCTTTCAGTACCTCCCAGCTTCACAGTCACAAGGGAGACTGACAGGTTATCTTTATGCCAGCCTGGAATTTGTAGATAGATATTTTATGAAGAGAAACCCTGGAAAACCTAGACAGATGTACTTCTCTCAGGGTTTGGTTTTTTTCCCCTACATTCTTCCCAGCTTGCTCTTATCTCACTGTCGTAGGATACAGTGGGTGTGGAAGGCATAAACATTTTATTATTATTATTATTGTTATCAAAATGTGTGTCTTATGAGAACAGATTGGCTGAAAGCAAATTGACTGTTTGTGTTACTGAGTAAATACATGAAATGTAACAAAACAACAGAGGACATTCTGTGTTCAATAATGCAAAGTGGTGCATTTGGGGAAAAAAACCAACGTTAGCAATAAACACAGATAGTCTCTGTATTGTAGATTGTGGTGTGGGAAGAAGATGTTGAGTTCTAGTTGGCAGATTTATGAAAATAGCAGCTCCACGCTGAACAGGAGTCAAAAGAGCAAAACAAATCCCAGGAATCTTTAAGACACACCAAAAAAATCATGACCACTACACAAAGCAGAAAACATTCTTATGCCACATTGCAGCTCAATGGTTTGCCTACTCTGAGTTTCTGAGTATAGTTCTGGTGTCTCTTATCACTAAAAACATACAGGGACCCGTAAAGAGCAGAAGGAAAGGCAACTAGGGAGATCAAAGGTAAGGAATGGCTCACGTTGATTAAAGCTCCCTGTATAGGAAAAAAAAAAAGATGATTAAGACAGATCTATAAAGTCACGAGGGATTCAGAGGGTATGTGAACAGGAAACATTCATTGTGTCACGAAAGATTTAACGGGGGTCCCAATGAAACGATCGGGTAGCAAGCTTAAAGCAAACAAGAAGAACATTTCCATCGTGCATATTCAAACCGTGGAATCATTGCCACAGAATACCACAGAGTCACTCAGGTTGGAAGGGATATCAAAAGGTATCTCGTCCAACCTTTTGTGGAAATAGGGAGCTGAGATGAGATTATCTGGCACCCTGTCCAATCGCATCTTGAGCACCTCGGGTGATGGGGACCCTACCACATCCCTGGGAGGTTGTTCCAGTGGAAAAATTCTTTCTTATATTGAGATGAAACCTTTCCCTGTGCAATTTGTCTTCTCCATGTGGCTTCTTGTGAACAGAGTCTCCATCCTCTTTGTAGCTGCACTTTAAGTCATAGAATACTGTCCTGAGGTGCCCCCTGACCCTGAGCCGTCTCTCCTCCAGGGAGAAAAACCAAACTCCTTCAGTCTCTCCTCACAGGGAAGGTTCTTCACCCTCCTTTGGACCCTCCCCAGTCTGTCCATGTCTTTCTTGACTGCTGGAGTGCAGAACAGAACACGCTACTCCAGGTGCAGCCTGACGATGCTGAGTAGGTTGGGATGCTCACAACTGCTATCTCTGCTCCGAATGCCCCTAAAGATGCAGCTCGGGATCCGTTTTGTCTTTTTTTTTTTGCACTATGTTTAAGACTAAAGGCAAAAATAGGTTCAAATAAGTGCTGAGACAAAGAAATCCATCACACAGAAAACCAAAAGCCTTTGTTAACAAGGCTTTGCGAGTTGCTGATTGCTGGAACTGGGAGGGCTTCTGCAGAAATTTCACTGCATTTATGTCAGCTCTTTCTGCTTCTCCCAGGAACCCCTGTCAGAAACAGGGTAGAAGGCTAGCGAGGCTTTGGGGTGATTGCGGTCACTCTCGTGGTCATTTTCTTACTTCTAAAGTAGCAGCCATCATGGTAAAGTTAGTAAAGCAATTTGCAGCAAACATTTACATTTAAGGCTTTGTCTCCTTTCTATAGCTTCTCCTTCCCACATCAATACAAGCTCATAAATATTCATCTGAAAGCAGCCATGTAGGTTGCATACAGGAGCAGTAAGTAGTCAAACCATCTACCATAGACCCACATCATCTTCATTTCAAGAGCTCGAACGAGTGATGTGCTGCTTAGCCCAGGCAGCTTGACAAGAGATGACATTGCCCCCTCCCCGAGCGTGAAAGAAGGGGCTCTCAGGCAGAGGAGCCCCACGCTGCTGGGTTTGATTAACCAGCATCCCCAAGTGCTGGTCCTGGTCTCCTCCCTTAGTTCTCCATGACACTCTCCCTTTAGGATGACTGCTGTGTGTATTTCTATTTCAGAAAAGTTAATCATCAAGTCAAGAAGTTGTATTTTTTCCTTCTGAGTAGCAGCACATCCTTGGTTTGCCTCATCTGTAATCCTCCAACTTCTCCAGAGAAGGTTCACTTTACTTACACTGCCCTTTCTGAAGATAAGGAATCCTTCTCCTGTCTGTCTGTGCACTTTTTTCCCAATTGTTGCAGAGGCAGCTACAACAGAGGTGGTAGTAGCTACCCAAATGCAGATTTATTTCAACCAAAAATATACCTGGCACTCCTCCTAACAAAATTAAATTACAAGTTTAGATGTCGGTCAGGAAGATACAACTAATTCCTAAACTTTAAAGAATATTCTTTCTAGAAGGATGAAGAAAAATGTCTGGCTTGAATTACTACGGATCACTACCTCAGCACATTTTCCAATACAAAGACTCCCTTACCTGCCCTTAATCCTTGGGAGCTCACTTCCTCTCCTGTGCTGGTACTAAAAGGATTTGGATCTGGACTTGGCAATATATCCAGGCAGCATGAGCCCAAAACAGTTCTTCAGCCTTCCCAGCAGCAGAAACTGCTGAGCATCTCTTGCTCAGTGACAGTGGCAGGGCTGCTAAGAGTAAATGCACAACTTTGCCAGGCCCTGAGGCCATTCCAGTGCCACAACTTTCCCGAGTGGTGGGAAAGACCTTTGCCTTCACGTCACGTACCAAAGAGGGACATTTTCATGGCCCAGTCTTACAACCCAAGTAATCCTTCCCTCACAGGCACGCTAAATGTCACCCACATTATTTCCTGCCATAGCACAACGGCACTGCAGTCACTGCTGAGCACCACTGGGGTCATTTATGCTCCTAAGGAGTTGAACAGACTTACTCTTCTCCAGACACCCTGCAGCCCTGCACACCACAAGGAAGACCTTCACCTTGAGGGACCTGCAGAGGTAAATGAAACCCCGTCGTGGGGAGCGGTGCCCTGGGGATAAGGGCTGGGTGCTGTAGGGTTCATGGTGCTACTGCCTTACACTTCACCTCTCTTCACAGTACACGCCAGCTAAACACGGCACTGACACGGCAAAGCTGCTGGTCTGCAGGGACAACATGGTACAGACACAGAGCTTCATAGCCTCATACAACCCCACACAGCTTCATGTGGGGTTGTAAAAGTTGGCAAGAGGCTGTCTGGGTGAAAGTGAGCACTGTGAAACATCCCAGAGCCCCTCAGACCACGATTTTAAAATTGTCCTAGTGAAAAATAAAAAAAAAATCACCTTTTTTTTGACCTGCTATCCCATGTTCCCAAGGCTTTTCGTTTTCATTTATTTTTCCTGTAAGAGTTGCAGGATTTGGCTGTGTTCAGCTCACATGTTTTTGTTTTAATTGAGGAAAGCTTGAGAGTTTTTCAGGTTTTAGAGATTTCCTGGGAAACTGATTATCTCAGCCAGAAACAAAGTTGGTATTTTATTATAGCTATTTCCAACAGAATGCTCTGTGATGTTCTTGCTGAGAATGACAGGGAATAATTTCTCTGACCAAAGCATCTCAGCACGCACTTGTCCCTCTTTCAAACTCGTCGGGAAATTGCTGCCAGGAGTGAAAGGACTGAAGCCTACACTGGTGCAGAAAAGCAGGTCCTTCAGCTTCAGCTTAGCAGGCAGGACCTGTAGCACTGACAGATCTTAGCATCAAGGCAAACCAACAATTGGATGGGTAAGAGAAGTCAATAATTTCTTCTAATGCAACTGAATTAGGTGTGTGTTTTTGAATTACTTCAGGCTTCTTATTGCTATGGCTTGTTTGAAGAGGCATAACTGCAAAACTCCTTAGCCTTCTGTTTATTTATTATCTTGTTTTCTTAGCACTCTTACGCTACTTCAACGTGTGTGAGCGGTAGAATTGCCGTACGATAGGTGTGGAATCAGGATTGCCTAGCTGGAAGAAAAAGAAATTCCTGAAAGAAATTGCAGTTTAATGTACAATTCACAATGGAAAATATTTGAGAGCCATTTGTCAAAGAAAATTAATAATGCTTTTATCACCCTACATTAGCCACCTTTCCTGGTAAGCCCTAATAAACATCAATAAACATCTGTGTCAGACAGAGAGCTCTTTTCCAGCCCAAGATATAATTTCACATTAAACACCAGCATCAGAATGGTGAGGCAGTTTTTTTGTCCTCAGGCACTTAGCTGCATATTGTACCCAGACCAACCATTTTTAACAGCACCGTCGCAGCTCCAAGCAACAATGTTTTCTTCCTTTATCTAAACTCATAGCAATGCAGTTAACACAAAAGCACCTTTCCATTCATCTGTCTTGTTTTTTTTAAGGCAATATCTTAAAGCTGGGCTATTTATTTGTAAATATTTCTATTTATCTCTAGATATTTCTATTTATTTGTAAATAATTCCCTTTAGCTCTAATTATTTCTCTATTTATAAACATTTCTATTTAGTTCTAGTTATTTCTATTTCTAAACATTTATATATTTCAAAATATTTCTATTTATTTCTGGTCTATTTATTTCTGTGCAGAAAATGGTGCTCCACTGAACTTAAAAATGCCTTTTGTCCCCCCTGAGTGGCTCCAGCCCAGAAAGCTCATTAGCAACGTTGGACATAAACCCTGACCTTAGCCTAGCAAGGCTGTAGTACACAAACCATCTCCCTCAGCTCACACAGCTCACTCCCAGGTTATACAGGGAGCAAGAAACATGCACAAAACTCATTTTACACACTTCTCTGGCTTCCAGACATTTCTTCTGATGTCTGGAGGCCTATCCAGAGCAGGGGCTGCAGAAAGAAACAGCCCGAGTGCAATATATGAGTAACTACAGAGAGCTGAACAACTGACATTTTCTTGACTCTTAACTTTAAGAAAAGTAATCTCCGGTCTTTTCTGCCAGATTCTGTATTTGTATCCTGCACAGCTTTGTTATGTAAAGAATAACTCCAATGCATCCTCTTAAAACACTCCTAAAAACCACAGACCAACACTTTCTTTTCTTCTTCACCTTGTAAAATCTCTCTTCTCTACTTCTGCCTGTATTTATTTGTTCATATTAATGCTCCTGTAGCTTGCCATTCCACCTACAAAGCCACGGCTGATAACTGGGGGTCCTCTGCTATCACAGGCTGGCAGAGCTCTGCTATGTTGATGACTTTGGACCAGGTTATGTCCTTTCTTCAACCAACCCCACTTTGAGGACCACAGCTCTGAGACGTGGGGACTGAGAGCTGAATTCTCAGAGGTGAATGTGGCACACTCTGGCAGGGGCAGGGCTAACACTGGGTTTGTTAACGCCACGGGGATATATTCACTCTGGAAGAGTTGACCATCTTGTACTTTTACTGTAGACCTTTTTTTTTTCCCTTCATCTTTACCGAGTACAATTTTTACAGGCAGTATACATAGTACTAAACCAACCATTTGTGTCGCTGATGAGTGTGCTTTTGAGCAGAAAAAAAATGTCATGTCACCTGTGCAAACCGTATTAGCTCCAGAAATATTAAGGGCAAGTGTCTCCCACTGTGTTTCTACTGATGGGAAGTATTATAATTCAACGAGTAATAAATTGTGGGGTTTTTTCTTATCTGCACCCTAGACTTAAACACTGTCAAAGTAAATCTTTCATATATTCTGCTTTAAAAGACACGATGCTGTACTCAGTATCTTTTACTAATTACTGTCTATCTTAGAGTAAAAACATAAAGATTTATTTTAAAAGTGTTTTAAATATTTTTTTTTCTTTGTTTATCAGGGCAGGCTTGTAGAAGAGCTCTTTTACATAAATAAAATGCTGCAGGCCTAACTTGTTCCATTTCTCTCCTTTCATTTTACATTATTGATGGCATAATTTTTCATTATGCATTTTCCTACACTTCACAGGAATTCATAAAACATTTCTTATCTGAAAGAAACAATATGTTCTTCACACTACTTCCACTTGTGGTTTTTTGCCCTCCATCTACATAACTAAATGCTGGGTAAACCTGTAAAAAACGTGTCCTTATTTCTAAGTTTATTCACCTAAATACTCTGGGAGGTCTTGCATTATAACCCAAATTTGAAGAATACAACAGTTGCTCTTCGTTTGCTTGAGTTTTGGATCTGCAAGGTGAGAATTAGTGCACACTATGGATCTGGGCACAGTATGAAGGTCTAGGCATAATCCTGCCTCTTCTACATTCCCTCCAGGACCCGCACGGGCTCTGTTTAGCATTTGCTTGGTATTTGCTAGTAAGCCAAGTACTCACTTGTCTGCAATAATTTCATTATCTTTCACTGCTAAAACATGATGTAATTTTTTTTTATTGCTCTTTAGTAACAGGAAAAATGAAGGGTTTACATCTTTTCCTACACTTTCATTACCAAATAATGAATTAGCCCTGGAATCACTAACTGCCTTTATCTGCTGCTTGAACGGGTAGAGTGTGTGTGCCAGAGATACCTCGCTTCTTAGTCACCTAAAAGTTCACTGGCTAGTCCCTCTCAGAAGCCAAAGTAACTCAACAGAGCAACTCATCTCCTAAACCTTGCGTGCCTATCTTGGGGTGGGATATATGGTCCTTTGGAGATGCCCTATGGTCCTTTGGGGATGCCCTATGGTCCTTTGAAGATGCCCTATGGTCCTTTGGGGATGCCCTATGGTCCTTTGGAGATGCCCTATGGTCCTTTGGAGATGCTCGCCTGTCTGCATGAGTTCAGAGCAACTAACTAGAGTAGGGGAGGTAGAACACTGGGCTACTTACTGTCCTGCCTTCATTCCACCTCTACCAAGGGAATTCAGCTGGGACACAGTGCATGAGTTTCCTAGAATACATGATATTTAATGTTTTGAGGGGGGGCTTGTTGTTGTTTTTTGTTTGGTTGGTTTTGTTTTGTTGGTTTTGCTTTTGTGTGTTGTTGTTGCTTTCTAAACAGCGTTTAAATATTTGGTTTTGATGCTAACAGTTTCAAAGGCTTGAGACTTGCCTAGTCATGAACATGCTTCTTGATGCAACATAATGAAGTTGCTTTTGAAACGGGGCTTTGAAACAAGGAATGGAGAAATTATTTTTTTCCAAAGGAATTCTGAATTTGGGGAAACGTTGTCATGTCTCCACTTTTAGGGTATAAATGTTAAGAGTGGTTATGAAGTCATTTTCTTTACTTTATATTTTATTTTCTTCATTTTATTTTCTTCTAATTCTCCCCCCATATCTCTCTAATCTTTGGGCCTTCAGAAACCTTTTGGATCTTAACCCAAAGGAAATTATTTAATCTTTCAGTCCTTGAATTTAAGGAAGTTGGAATTTGTCATCTGTCCTCAACATATCCTTGCCTCTGAAGTAACTTAACCATTATATATCCTACCTCTCCTTGGTAATAGCTCACAGGCAGCACTTACCCATTTAATTTACCCTAGTTCAGATAAATTTATCCATTGACTCTAGTTCAGACATATGATGCTTTGGAAAGAATAAGTGCATCTGATGCAGGACTAAAATAGGAGGAAGACCACAAAATAATTTTTAAGCACAAACTAGATATTAAAGACCACTGTAAGAAGTAATTTTGTCTCAGCTCATGAGCTAACACTTCACTTAGATGCCTGGGGAACTTGACTGTCATCAGTGTGTCCACTACAGCCTTCTGGTGGGTTATATCTGCTGGAGGAGCATTTAAAGTATTTTGCTGTAAACCTGAGTTGCAGGTTTCAAGCTTGCTTAGGGTGTGTGCTGTGGGCACATGCTATGGGCGTGCTACCCCATGGCTGTCAAGTTTGTTTTACTGTCTCTGGGGAGCTACCAGTCGTGTAAATAGGGATGGCTTAACGTTACTAGTCTAGCCTAACTCTGAATTCTAATGACAAAGACTTTGGTGGTTGTTTTTTTGAATCTCTGGCTGTTTGACTTGGTTAAGAAGAGTTCTGTGTATGCAAGAGCTGGAGAAGCACCTTCTAGGAATAAAGTTCTCTCCATTTAAAAACAAAAAGAAAAAAAGAAATCTTCAGACCACTTTAATAGTGCAGGTGATTCTTTCATTGTTGGTATGGCTGCAGTATGCACTCAAACACTAATTTCATCAAAGGTTTGCTTTTCTTTCTCTCACTTTACTCTCTCTGAAAAGCCTACCTAGAAATTTCTCTAATCTTTCTGAGCTGCCAAAGGAATTTTTGAACCTCTGTTCTGTTTGTCCTCTTCTCAGTCCTCATTTATGTCATTTTCTTTTTAAAATACAGCGACCAGATACAGAAGTGTTTTGCTTGTGGTCATGTTACACTCTTGGAATAATTTCTTCACATTTACTTTGCATCTGCCATCTCTGTGTGCACAGAGGAATTTCATCTGCCTGCATCAGCCACCGTTAGGTACCCTAGCAAAGGCCTTTCAGCCACCACAACTCTCAGTTATTATTTTCTTGATCAATGCTTTGTGTCTTTTGCACTTTGCAAGTGTTTTTCTTTTCATTATTGTTTTTTTCTTTCCTCTTAGCTTCCTACCCTGGTATGTCTGAACTGTGAACTGTTGCTGCAATTTGATTTAATAATAGAAATTAGATGTGGAAATAACTCTGTGACTAAGTCTAGTATCTGGTCCCTTCAAGTTACTCTGCACAACTTAGACATTCTGCACAGATGAAATATTTGGCTGCATCATGAAGACAATCAGTGTTTTCAGTGGAGGAAATCGTGCTCCTATAGACAACAGAATGCGATGCCTTATATCCACAGGATTGTTTTTTCTCATGTGCTGCATCCCTGGACTACACATCAGAGCCAAAGTACCCTCTGAAATAAATTAAAAGATGTTTCTATTTATATGCACGAATTTCTAGGAGATGTCTTCTCTACCCCCCTGCTGTTACTAAAAAGGGATATTCATAAAACCATACGTGTGGTATCAAAACCAACAGATGGTGCCTGCCTTGAATATAGAGATGTAAGGAAAACTAAAGTGATTGTCACACACACGATCTCTCCCCATACATGTTCATAAACCAGCAATCAACAAACCTGTCTGTACACATCTGGATACAGATGATTTTACCTGTTGTGGGAAGCAAAAGCCACATCAGCAGGCAGTACCACTGATACGTGACAAGTCATCTTGCCCTCTAGGGCACCTTTCCACAGTGGTGATGTTCCTGTTTACAGTGCCTACATTTGCTGCTCCTGTTTCCCTGAGGTATGATCAAAGTCCTGTTTTCTAAAATACAGAAATACCTTGCATCCCCTAAACCTCAGCAGTAGAGCTGTGGGCTGGTTCACAGTACCTGGGCTGTGAATTGCTGGGTCTTTGCTGTCTTGACTAAAACCAGTGTAGTTGTAGCCAAAGAGAGCAGGACACAAACATCAACACTGCTTGGCGATCTCTCATCAAAGTTCCAACTAATTTCAATGAAGATGCCTCAGCGTGCATTCTAGATCTAACCTTAGGCTATCCTTCTTGTCAGGGGAGGCAAAGGAGAACTCCTGGGGTGTTAGACAGCTGACCTAGTTTGGAGGTTTATTTCAGGATATGATGAGTAGCACCTAGCGACTTCACCCTGGTATCCTGCTTCAGCCCCCCCTTCTGCATTGTTTCCATTTTAAGCTTTGCTAGAAGGAAAGGTAAGTGTTCTTAACTGACAATTTGCTGCCAATAATCTAGATGAAGAGTTCTAAAAACTCCCATTCTGAACGGGATAAGAGTTCATTCCGTTCAGGTATTCCTGTCAGGCACTCATTAGACAGTGGTTTATATATCAGCTTGGAGTACATGTACAGATGCCCTCTATCCTTATCAACTTAACTGACCATTCACACTCGATCATTCAGATGGACTCTCAAACTGCAAGGAGTTGCCCCTGGTGCTCAGCCATGCAAAGGGAAAGGCTGCTATATTATCTGATTTTTTCCTTATTGATGAAGATTCCACTAAATTTAATTTCCAGCAGAAGCACAGAAGATCTCCAGATACATCTTGTTGGCTAATACTGGACAGATGTCCCTTTCAAGGACTTTCTGTCCTTGCTGATGCCCTGTCTGTTCTCTTACGTGAAAGGACTGCCCTGTGACCAGCACCTTCATCCTATGAGTGTGATTATTCTGCTTTGAGTGAGTTTCAGTGCAATGTATACAGGGCTGTTCATAGACTGATAAGTGGATACTAATCCCTTACAACATACTGTAACAGTAAGTTATAAATTCATCAAACATAAATACCATCTATAAAGCTGCAATTACACAATTAACATAGCTACTCTTTTCACCAGCACGCTGAAAGCTCTAAGTGCTATCTGTTCAGAGCTGCATGTCCGTGGACTGTACCCGTTAGGCGTGATGTGAAAAGTACTGCAGTCTCTTGTTTGAAACGTCCTTCTGTGAAGGTCACCTTGCTGAAATGATGGGTACTATTATTTCCTTTTCTATATTATTTTAATAAATGCTGTAAATGAGGTTGAAGGCTTAGTAGCAGCCTTTGCCTCAAGGTGCTTGTCTTTTTAAAGACTATCTTTGCTGTCACGACACACAGACCGAGTCTAAACCAGGAGGAAAAATCGCCAGTTCCTTTAGAATCTCTTCAATTTAGATTAAGCCATGTTATATGTAAAAAGCACGAGTCTCATTAGCTTTTTCATAAGTAGAATCCCTCAGAAGACAACACATTTTTGGTGAGGGACAGGATCAAGTGGCCTTGATTTTGCAAGTTCTTTTAGTGTATGTTTAACTGTAACCCCGTTTGCAGCGTCCGAACTCAAACTGGGCATCTCTATCCTGTGTGACTGGTATGGGCAGTGTGTTCTACTGTGCAGGTTCTCTGAACATCTGAATTACAGAGCTCCCGGAGTGTGGAGCAGCTCTCTATCTCCTCAGGGAACTAGAGGATGGAGTAAGATTGTGTATGTTAATATGGTCAGGACAGGACATTGGTCTCGGGTCACAGTGTGGGGATGAATATATCCTAGGGCAGATATTAAGCACTTAAAGCTAGGGATGTGCTGAAGCACATTGTTGATTCAGGACCAATGTATGTGAAGCAAATAAGATTTGACCTCCAACGTGTTCCTGTTTTCTGAGAGAGTAAACTGTTAGCAATACACTTCATATTGTCTTTCCTGACCTCTGCCTTCTTGGCATAGCAATAAATGCATGGGGAGCTGTAAAAGGATGCTGCTGGTAGCTAAACTGTTTTGTGGCAAATCCACAGGTTTCTACACTGTCACCCTTCCATGCATCTAACACAAATATACAGAAGGGCCAGCATTCCTATTCCTCAAGCTTGCTGATCTTGAACACATTCTTCTTTTCCTTTTCTTTATCAGGAGCAAGTATTTATTCAAGAAGACACAAACCCTTCCTGCCTTTCTTATTCCGATAGGAAGAGTAAATGCATTTTGCCACTAAAATTCAAACCCCAGAAAACATGCAGATGAAACAGCCCCTGGTGCCCCAAGCGACTGTTCCTTAGCTTAAGGCAGGAATTACTTTGTCATGACACTACTACGAATGATGTTCCATGAAAGATGTTTGTAGATGGGGCTTACTTGCAAATGCAGAACTGATGCTATAAGTTGTTATAAGTAGCATGACTATTTTAAGTCTAATTCTCTATTTAATCCTTTTAGTTACCTAGTGACACTCCGTTTTCTGGACATTCCTGAGTCACTACACTGCCCTTGCAGAGCCAGTTTGCTTTTCAAGGGCATAAGTATCCTACCTCTTACAAAGCACAGGGAATTTGAAATACTAGGGTTTCTTTTAACACAAGGTGCATTTGAAGTTTTATATTGATTTACATTTCCAGAGATTACCCAGTGCTCTAGATAGGGCATAACACTGAAGGAAGAACAATTAATCAAACACAATAAAACTGATCCACTATGATCTCCCCTGTGCCGAAGGACTTACTGTAATAACTAAAGATTATTGTGACAATTATTATGATGGCCGTGGATAGAATTAATTTCTCTGAGCTTTAGACATAAAAAAAAATTGGTGTCTGGGCCAAGGCTGTTCACGAGCTTCCCAAATAGCCAGCAGAGACAGAAAACTTCAGGGATATTTGTCTTGGGGTAGTTGTCCATCGCCAGTTCTCACCACAGATAATGAAGAAGCTTAGCCTTTACACAGCTGAAGTTGAATAAGATAAAAGCCATCTCAAAAGCCACCCTATTTCTGCCCAACAGTGGTTTCCATTTCCAGGATATTAGAGAGCTGCCCATTAGCTTTTCCTTCGCACACAGTTTGCTGAAATATTACTCAGTTTGGGTTTGGAAGGATCAAGAGTGGACGACTCCTGATCAATCCCAAAGAACAGACTAAATACACTGCTGAGGTAGAGTGTATATGTATTAACAACATGGCTTAACATCCCATGAACTGTATCAGAACCAGGTTTGGGAATTCACAGGG
Source organism: Chloroceryle amazona (assembly GCA_027560015.1). NCBI lineage: Eukaryota > Metazoa > Chordata > Aves > Coraciiformes > Cerylidae > Chloroceryle > Chloroceryle amazona. The sequence continues at coordinate 26,873 of JANHFX010020292.1, forward strand.
AAAAAAGTCAACACATTCAGCGAGCTCTATCAGAGCAGGCTTCGGAAGATTTGTACTTCCACGCACACCAATGACATTAACAGATATTTACGTAGATACAGTAGGTAATATTTGGCCACACGCAACAACTGCTTGGACTACAGCAGTACAGCTTGTCTTTTACAAGCCTGGCACTTATGTAGCTCCTAGGTTTTAAGTGCACTGCTCCTTCTAATACAACGACTAGAATCACGCGCTGTCATATCGACGAAAGCTGATGTAACTTGGGAGCTTGAGAACTGGGCTGAGGATCAAGTATGAGGATCAAATATGGTGCTGCTTGCCCAGCTCATCTTCATTTTGTTGCATGCACATGGGTTTGGACCAGTCCAGTGAGGACAGGGCAGCTTCTGATAAAGGTGGCAGGATGATGTCAGGACAGCACCGTTGAAAACACCCGCAAGCAGCAACACACCCCAAACGTGTCCTGTTTGATGGCATCAGCAATTACATTCTAGCACAATTTCAGATTCCTTTCATCCATTAATGGGTTCACAACAATAAACCCTATGTTCTAATTCACCCTCAACCAACCACCTTCAAAAAGTTTGCTAAAATTTGGTAAATGAGTGTTTTGGCCTGACACCATTTCTAAATGTTCTCACCTACAGCAGGAATCACTGTTCTGCAGTACCCATATACTTTCAATAGAGTGTCATTACAATAAAGAAACAGAAGGGTGATGAGCAAAGAGGAATTAAAAATCTCAGCTTCTATTTTTTGTTATTTTCTATTTTTCTCACATTTTATATACCCTTAGCATCAGTGTACTCAGTCTAACTGACTATACAGCTTTTCCTGGGACTAGAAAAAGGTTGTGGGCCAGATCTGGCTCATGGACTACATGCTAAGATAAGAATTTCAGTTTATGACTCTCACATTGCATGAGTTTAGTGTTAATAAACATTGCATGGTTAATAAATATCCAGGAAAACACCAACTAAAGTTGGTGTTAAAGAATAAATCAAACCAGATATTTCAACTGGTCTCTGTTTTGTCTTCCACAGTGACAGCCTCACTGGAACATCAGCCATCGTTCTGGAGCAGACTCTGCACTGTCTTGCTCGTGGAATGCAAACCTGCGTTGCTATTCTTTGCATTCCCTTTGCAAGGGTTTTAATGATGCTACAATGCAACAACAAAATCCAGACCCAGTATTGGGCAGGGATTACAAGATTGAGATTTACACCGTAAAAAAGCTAAGGATGTAAACATGAGGAGAAACTTCTTCATGATGAGGGTGACAGCGCCTGGAACAGACTGCCCAAGGAGGCTGTGGAGCCTCCTGCTCTGGAGACTTTCCAGCCCCACCTGGCTCTGTTCCTGTGTGACCTGCTCTAGGTGACCCTGCTCTGGCAGGGGGGTTGGACT
>JANHFX010020295.1:0-27303 GCA_027560015.1 Chloroceryle amazona
TTTCCTTTCCTTTCCTTTCCTTTCCTTTCCTTTCCTTTCCTTTCCTTTCCTTTCCTTTCCTTTCCTTTCTTTCCTCTCCTCTCCTCTCCTCTCCTCTCCTCTCCTCTCCTCTCCTCTCCTCTCTTCCATTTTGGGAGATGGTACGTTAGTTCATCAGCTATCTGCCCACACAGATGAATACCTGCTTACCTGCCTTCTTCTCCCACTCTTGGGTTGTGTTCTGCTGTCCAGCTGCCTACCTGAAGGCATAGCTATAAATGACAAAGATCGTGGAGGTGGGCAAGCAAGGACATCAGTTTAGTTTTTCCTGACAGACAAACCATGTGTTTGCTGCAAAATTAGGTGTGAGAAATAGTCACATGAAAAAGTCAATGTTGAAAAAAACATTTATTTATTTATTTTTTTCTTAGAATATCATTCCAGCTAAGGTTTTTTCCCATAACATTGATCACAGGGACTGATTGCTCCTGTGGGTAGAGGCAACTGCAACACTGGGTGAGATTAGATTTAGAGATAAGAGATGCAGGAATCAAATCTGAACATGGGCATCAGTGCGGCAGTACATTCACAGACCCCATCACTCATTGTGTCCACTGAATGTCTCTACCTCTGGGTACACCCATGTAAAATATTCTGATGTCATGATTCCTATTCTGTGACCTTGATCCCATGTGATCTGCAAGTCTACAGGACATCTATGGAAACATAGCGAGCAGTGACGTGTCCAGTGTGGTGGATGTAAACACTGATGGTGAGCCAAGTCGTCCTGCTAGTGCAGTATCAGTATGTGGCAGAGACCTTCTGGTCTGAAAGGTAATCATGCAGCAAACAGTGACAGTCTGTCTTTCCCTCTTCTTGACCCAACAACCGTAAAATGTACTCCCTTGAAAGATTTTATATTGACCTTGTGGAAAGGATGATGTCTAAACCCAGAGAAAGCCACTGCTGTGGGAAGTGAATATTCCTCAAATGCCACATATGGCTTCACATTTCCCTCCCTTGTATGCTTGTCGCGTTTCCCTTCTTATCTGCAGGTAAAGTATTAATATAAAATAATAAAGAAAAAGATTACTTTCTGTTGATCTGAAAAATAAATTCTGGAGAGAACAAAAAGTTGCAAAACTGTTCAAAAAAACTAAAAAGACAATAAGGCTGTGATGCCTTTGAAAACTAACTCAGCAGCTACCTGTATCTGGACCTTGTCCTACAGGATGTGGCAAAGAAGGAAGTGGAAAGGAAGAGAAAGATGCATAAAATAGACTAACTTTGAAAAATAAGTGTGTCCCAGATCTGAAAGATTGAGGAGACCTATGACAGGGAGGATCAACTTGAAGACTTCCTGGAGATTGGTGGAAACAATCTTTTCTAACACATGAGGAAAGCATTTGGATTTGATCAGTGTCAACTCAGAGATCTGCAAACTGAATCAAACTCCTGCTGTTTTCTTGATTTTTACCTCCTCCTCCTCCTCCCCTTTCTGATTCCCATGAGAAGCCCACCAGCAGCAAACATGGGAAAGCCCAACCTGCTGCTGGTGTAACTCAGCTTCATCCCATGGGTCTGGGGGGACCTAACCTGACTTGGCATTATGAGACTGAATTACACAAACTACATGCAGAGAGGAAGGCTCAAGCAGTCTGAGCTGAAGCAATTTACTCCCTGAGAGGAGGGAGAAGCCTTGGTGAAGCGTATGGAGGGGTTATTACAACTTGCAGCTTTCTGTACACTCCTGCCAGACACATCTATCGCTTCACCTCACTGAACTGCATCATTTAAAACCCCTTGTCTTTTAATCCATATGGGGTCTAATTTAGCATTGACTTCCATTAACTTCAGGGGAGCTACACAAATTGTGCCAGCTGAGATCTGGCCTTCAATGGTCCATTAGACCCACTAACCCAGGTAGGAAACTAGTCTGTACATCAGACCTACCTTCATTGTACTCCTTCTCCTCTATGTGCACCGTGCTGGAGTTGCGCTGGACTTACACTATTGTGGCAAGGGAAAAAATCCAGCTCTCTATTTGAAAAATAGGATTTGTTTTCTCTCCTGATTTACTTTCCCTTCAAGGCCTAACACTACCCTGGCGTTCTGAACTGGGAATGAAACAAAACCCATTATAGAATGGGATGCATGAGGAAAAGCCAGCCAACCTGCAGAGGATCAGAGAGATCATTTCTCACACAAGTGTTTACAGAAATGAGAACTAATGAGCTGAGCTCTCCCCAGCAGCTTTTCATAATACAAAGCACTGGGCAGCTGGTCAGGTGGAGCATAAAAAACAACAAACAAACAAACCAACCTTTTTTTTTTCTTCCTTCCTTTTATTTTTAGACAGAAAATATGTTTAAGTCCAGACGGCAACACTCTGGAAAGCACAGCTACTCCAAACGTGTCATTTCTCCCATCAACCACAGGGCAAGCACAGCAGAGGCTGATTAACAACATGGTGTAAAAGCCACACAGTACAAGGATGAGGTGAAAACTTCCTCAGAAGTGAAGCTGTGGGAGAAATAAAATGGGTTGGTTGTAATTTTCCAGGAGCCTGCAGCCATGACCGCAGCCATGAGCCCATGAGTTCACAACTCTGCGCTATGTTTCTGTTCTACTTGCAATACTGGTCAGATTTATGCCCTAAAATAGTCCAGATATAAGCTAACGATTATGTTCAGTGAGTCTGTGGCAGGGAGTTAGGACAGAAACACATCACCTAAACTGAGGTTCTACAGTGAGAAGGATGTCCATATAATGGTCACTACACTGGAGATTGCTTTAGCTGTGTCATGATAGCTGAGGGAGTATCCCCCAACATTAGGTATTTACCTAGATCATAGATCATTGAATAGTTTGGGTTCAAAGGGACCTTAAAGATGATCTAGTTCCAGCTCCCCCTGCCAAAAGCACGGACACCTTCAGCTAGACCAGTTGCTCAAAGCCCTATCGAACCTGACCTTGAACACTTTTAGAGAAGGGGCACCAACAACTTCTCTGAGTGACCAGTTCCAGTGTGTCACCACGCTCTGTTTACCAGAGTAAACAGATCTCTGCAGTCTCCCTCTACATCTGATGGAAACTATAGATAGGACTCATCTTCTCTGTCTTCAGGTATCTGCATTCAGGTGTCTACAACTGGAGTGGATTTCTCGTCTCCTACAATAGTACAGATCTAGTCAAGACAGACAATAGAAGTAAAGCTAAAGGTCTGCCCATGCTCGGGTTGATGCCTACCTTTTGTCAGATAAATCATGCCCTGAACTTGGATCAGTAAAGAGAACCTGGGGTGACTTGCTGAGGCGGAGGCACCAATATTACAGATATCCATCTGAGGTCAGATGGTTTTCACCAATGGAAGGTTATTTGGGGAAGGTGTCTGGCCTGGGTTTGCTCTATCTTTCTGAAGAAGCGTTAGTTTACCCCAGCAGCCCAACAGACACCTTGGGTGACCATCTGGCTGATACATGATTCCTATTTTGAACAGAGAACCGTGCATGCAAACATAAGTTTCAAATGTTATCTGACATCTGATCTAACACAGGCCACCAAAATACCACTTAGTAATGATTTTACTGGGAAAAATGACTACAGTTCCCTCCTTGCTCACAGAAATGACTATACAACCTGAACTGTTAGCTGTCTTCTGCAGCACCTTAAAAGCTTCCAGACTCATAGATCCGGCAGGGAAGGTTTTTGTTTTTTTCCTGGAATAAAGTTTGGGGTTTTTTTATGAGTCATATGATTCATTCCAGTATGATCCAACTACTCACCACCCAACCGAGTAAGAGAGGAGTACGTATAATCATTAAAAGATGACAAACGTATGATCAGTAAAAGAAAACCAGAGGAGAGATCAAAATTAAACCCTGTGAATTTGGACTCATATAAGAATCTTATGGTATCCCGGGACTAAATCTACCCAGCTTGAAAGAATGATTTCAATTTGCAGCCCTTATTTACAAGAACTTCCCACTAATGTCCAGCAAGTGAGATGTGGATTCATGCTTATGAGCTGTCTGGCAAATACTGACTCACCTCCCACAAAAACCCTCTAATTAAATGTTAATTAAATGCAACACATTAGGCTTAGCAGACACTCTGCTGCTGAGTTATATACATACACTGCAGACACCCTTAATGAAATACTTGACTTTGATTTACGAACATGAATGCAGCTAGAACTGGGTTTCTCGCTGGTATCTAATTTTGCACAAAACAAAGGAGGCCGCCGTGCCTCTGCTAATGGTTCCAGCTTTTTAATGAATACTTCCCACGATGATGTAATTACACAGTAACTTATAGGAGGAAAGAGACGCAAGCAGAGAAAAGCCATGCGTGAAGGGAACCTCCTCTCCTGGCAGCGAAAGAAGATTTTGTTGGGTCTCCAGCAGCAAATGCCCTTCAGTCACTGCAGGGATCTCATTTCAGTCCTCGTTGCTCTTGCTGCCATCACAGAACCTATGCTTGATCTAAAAGGAAAGGAACAGCAGGTATTGCTTGTATTGTGTCATGCCAGTTACAGTCAAGATGATGAAGGGCCACGGCTGAAAATCATCAAGAGAAAATTAGAGGTGTCATACTTCAGGAATGAACATTTATACAGATGACTCCTGATGGAGCTTCTCAATGCCATGTTCACTCATCACATACAAAATCATTAACACATTATTAACCTTTATTCAACTTGAAAGTAAGGAAATAGACCTAATTATGACCCCATTGTAGAGTAGCTCATGATTGCCTCCTTTTTTATTTTATTTTGTTTTCACTTGACCCCTTACACTTCCAGTGCAGACACTGGCTAGCAGTTTCAGAAAAGAAACTCTGTAATACTTCTTATTCCCATTAAACAGTATGTAGCCTGGTATATATGGAACAAGTGAAATGACACAGGACTTATAAGATTACTCTTATGCTTCTAGGCTTTCCAGTGCTGCTCTCTTTTAGTATCCAGAAATGGAGGTAGATCCAGTAATGTCAGGCATTACAACTCCTCAGTGACAACTAGCACTTCGCACAGAGTATGTCTCCATAAAGTAGTAATTCTCACTACAAAATCACATAGAATCACAGGATCATTTAGGTTGGATCATCAAGTCCAACCATAAACCTAACACTGCCAAGTCCACCACTAAATATGTCCCTCTGTGCCACTTTTTAAAACCCACCAGGAATAGGGACTCTACCACTTTCCTGGGCAGCCTGGTCCAGGCCTTGACAAGCCTTTTGGGGAAGAAATTTTTCCTAATATCCACCCTAAACTTCCCCTGGTGTAACTTGAATCTACTTCTTCTCATCCTATCACTCGTTACTTGGGAGAAGAGACCAAAGCCCACCTGGCTACAACCTCCTTTCGGGTAGTTGTGGAGAGCGAGAAGGTCTCCCCTGAATCTCCTCTCCAGGCTCAACAACCCAGACAGCTTCATTGTTCTTCTTTGGACATAATCCAAAACCTCAGTGTCCTTGGAGAGAAGGGTCTGAAACTAAACCCAGGATTCGAGGTGTGGCCTCACCAGTGCTGAGTACAGGGGGATGAGCCCTGTCCTATTCCTGCTGGCCACACTAGTGCTGATACAAGCTGGGATGCTTTTGGCCTTCTTGGCCACCTGGCACTCCTGGTACTCCTGGTAATGTGGTAGAATGCTGAAGTTATTCATGTTGCATTTTAATTTCAGATTCCGAGAATGGAAGATATGGCTGAAAATCACATTACTGTCTCAGGGTCAAGAGGAGAGATGAGATGAAATAATGATAAGAAAAGGCAAAATAAATTAGTTTCTTTCTTCCCTGAGGGTAGGCTGTGCTGGTTTCATGAATGTGAGAACCTATTCTTGGCCTTACACAGTCATGTGTGAGAAATGTGTCGCTGTTGCATCTCTATGTGTGTATCCCGTTAAAAAGAGTGAGCATGGGGAAATTTAGTGCACCCGACACATTCTGCAGGAAGGCTTGTAGAAGCAACCACATCTTTCTGGAGGGCTCTGTACACCGCAGCTAACTAAAGGACCAGCAAGGTCAGAGACTACCCTGGATGTAGTCCTAGAAAACCATCCAGGCGCACTAAATAAACCAGAAGCCAGTAAACATCTGGGGAGAAGTGATCTTAATGCATTCAGATCAGAAATGTCACTAGCAGAAGGCTCAAGCAACAAAGCTCAGAACATAAGACCATAGGAAGCTTTACCTTAGACAGAGGTCCTTAGCTGTGAGGAAACATAAATGTCTATCAAAAAAATCTAATTATTCCAGCCTTTCCATAATACTAAGTGGAAGGGAGTGGGTTTTCCTTGGGAATTGGCCTCCATAGCAACAAAAGGTGATGTTGTGTGAAGAAGGCAGAAGAATGCAAAATGGTAAGTGTTACATTGTCAATATTATGAAAAAAATCCTTTCTGGACATCCTTACTAGTTGGCATGGAGATGAAACCCCCATAGATTACAAGTTGTGCTTAGCCTACAAGAGATCAGACCACTCTATACCAATAGAGAGAAACTATTTTTAAGATACTAGCTGACCTATTGCAGACATCTCCTCCAGGATGAGAAGGTTCACACTGGGCAGTGTCTTAGCACTGTGTTCAGAGGGCATACAAATGCTACACTCAGTCCTGATTAACAATCCATTCTCTTTTTGACAAGGCTGGAGGCAAATTAAAAGATTTCAATTGTTGGAGGGACACCATACACTAGTTTTGGCACCAGCAGAAATACAGCGCTTCATTTCTGGGGCTCAAAAGGTGGCTTAATTAGCTATAGTCAGCCAGGAGTAGAAGAAACCATTGAACTCAACTCATGAGCTGCACAGGCCAGTTATCAAATTATGCTGGTTATTTAGAAAATTGAATGACTTCCTGTCTCATGCTGGCCTTTGGGGGTTAAACTCTTCCCCGGCCACAGAACCTGAAAACATTGAATGAAGGTGACATCTTGTTCATCTAAAACCTACAACTAATCCAGAAGTCATTCCTATTTCAAAATATTTCTTGTTTTTTGAGACTTTTGGCCTGAATATTAATCAAACCCATTAAGTTAAGGGACATTTTTCCCCTCAGAATGGTTAGGTCTTCTTTCCTTCTCTACATTGAATGACTTCTTTGATTTTATCTTTTTCCCTTCCCAAAGCATTATAATATATTGCTTGATCACAAACTGCTTAAAAGAGGCATATATCAGGTTTCCCTTAAGCAGATTTCCGGAGAGAAAAACAGACTCAGTGGCTTTAAAAACTGACTGGTCCACATAGTGCTCAGATTGATCTACTACTAGGATAGGAAGAACTGAAAGAAGCAATAAAGGGTGATAGTATCTAAGTTAATTCCAGTGAAATTTAAGCATTAAACACAACAAGGAAAGTAAATGTTGTTCATCTATCTTGTTGGGGGAAAGCGAGAAATTAAATAGAAAACTATAAAACACTTCAGAAAATGGACAATTGAATGGTCCACTATGAACAGGGAAATGCTTTGCCTCTAGTACTACATGGTGTGGGATCCACAAGGCAAAACTTACAAGCTTAAGACTTGGGGGTTGGACTAGATGATCTTTCGAGATCCCTTCCAACCCTTAACATTCTGTGATTCCTTGATTCTGTGATTCCCTCCCCTCAAAGACAGAAGTGGAATTCATAAATTAGCAATCTCAAAATGTTACATTAAGACTGTTCTGGTTTGAGCTAGAACAGAACTAATTCTGTTCAGTCATTTTACTTTTCAGCTCAGTCTCTTCTAACTCTCTGCACTGTCTGAAGTCAGCAGCAGATTTTCACAGACAGTCTCTGCTTCCAGCAGGGATCATGCTCTATGTTTAGAGTTACTGCCAAGGGTTGGTGTGTGCAGAAAGGCTCTTGCTGATTCTTGCTCCTGGGGACACCAAGGTCATAGCTAAATCTTGTGCCACTTTGGAGTGCTGCAAATGAAAGGCTAATAAGTAAAAAAGCTGCACTTGTGGGGAGGAACAGCCAGGACAGGGAACCCGAAACTGACCAACAAGGGATTCCATCCCACCTATGTCTTACTCAGTATAAAGCAGAGGGGTCATGGGGGTCAAGCCTCTTCTTCAATGGACAGCACCCAAGGAGGACTCTGTCCTTTCTGACTTTGATCCCATTCATTGTGTTCCTGAATCAAGTTCCAGAATCCAGCTCCTGAATCTGGTTCCCATCTGCTGCTGAGTCCAGTCTGGGACTTCCTCAGTGCCTGCTCCATAGCATCAGTGGTGACAGTGACATAATTGCCATCAAGGGATTTGGGTTCAAGATTGGTTTGTATACATTTGTATCTTTTTCATTTGATTATTATTATTTTCATTAAAGCTGTCTAGTTTTATTTTCCAATCTATAAAACTCTCTCCCTTGTTCTCTTTCTCTTTCCCTTTGGGAGGGGACAGGAGCCAATAAAGAGCATCTGTCATTTGTCTAGTGTCCAGCTCAGCAAAAACCCTTGACAGAATAGAAAGTCGCTGGTTCCATGGACATGGGAAATGTTGAAATCTAGGTTCTTGTGAAACTGCATCTCACAGTGTCTTAGATGATTATGCTAAAATTTTAGTTTGAATACAACCCTATTGGATGTCATGCAGAACAAGAAAGAGATTTTCTGAATGCCTGGTTTGTGGAAAAGCCTTGAGATGGAGTTTGTGCTCTGATAGGTACCACAGAGGAACAGGAAAGAAACCATACTCTGATGTCTACAATAACCTGGATCATTCTCCTAGTGGAATCACTAATTATGCCATGATTCTCTACCTGGAAGTCCATCTATTTTCACCCAAGCTTGTAGGAATTTAATATTTTCCTTCTGTCAGATTTCACTTAAATTGGCAAATGGACTCGAAAGTCATGAGAACGGAACAACTAACAGGCTTAAGTATGCAGTCTCAGCTCTCTATGTCTAGCTGAGCAGAACCCATCAGTGGTGAGTTATGACACTCAGAGCTGCAGAGGCTGCCAGGACAAGAAGCACTGAGACAAAGCTCATATTTGGGAGCAAAAACTCAAACTAGAAATATCTGTGTAAGTAGGCTGAGGTGCAGGGGAAGGACTGAAAAGGAGTTAAGTTTGAAGAAGACACAAAACTGGGAGGAATGTCTGATGATCAGAGTGCCATGCTGCTATCCAGAGAGACATTGACACACTGAAGAAATGGGCTGACAGGAACCTCATGATATTCAAGAAAGGGAAGCACAAAGTCCTGCACCTGGGGAAGAACAACCCCATGCAGCAGTACATGATGGGGTCCACCCAGCTGAAAAGCAGCTTGGCAGAAAAGAATCTAGGTGTCCTGTTGGACACGAAGTTGAACATGAGCCAACAATATGCCTTTGCAGCATAGATGGCAAGTGGTATCCTTGGCTCCATCAGAAAAAATTCTTTAGTATCAGCTTGAGGAAGGTGACCCTTCCTCTCTGCCAGCACTGGTGAGGTCACACGTAGAGTCCTGTGTCCACTTTTGGGCTCCCCAGTACAAAAGAGACAGGCACGTACAGGAGAGTGTCCAGAAAAGGGTAGCAAAGATGATGAAGGGGCTGGACCATCTGTCCTATATGAAAAAGCTATGACAGCTGAGTCTGCTCAGACTGGAGCAGGGAAGGCTCAGGGAGGGATCTTACTAATGTATATAAATACCTGAAGGCAGGATGCAAAGGTAGAGACAGTTTTTCTTTCAGTGCTGTCCAGTGACAGAGACCAGAGGCAATGGACACAAACTGCAACACAGGAAGTTCCCTCTGAACATCAAGAAACATTTTTTTTAATGTGGGAGGGTCTGAGCATTGGCACAGGTTGCCCAGAGGTTGTGGAGTCTCCATCCTTGAAGACATTCAAAAGCCATCTCCATATGGTTGTCGGCAACTAGCTCTAGGTGGCCCTGCTTGAGCAGGTGTCTTGAACCAGGTGTCCTCGAGAGGATCCTTCCCACCTCAAACATTCTGTGAGTCTATGATTCTGGAAAGAGGAAACCAGAGATAAGATTTTGGCTGGAGACAAAAGATTGGCAGCCACAAAGACTGGAAAAATTCCAGGAAAACTGAGAAGTTTGCAATGCAAGTTATCACAATAAACCCAACAGGAGGTGACCAGAGCATGGACTGAAGTCTGAAAAGGGTTGGGAACTAAAGGGAGATAAAAAAGTCTTTCCAACAGGGATGAAAAGAGGTGGTCAGTGAGGAGGAAAATGGTCACACTGATTTTTTTGAAAGAGGAAGATGGTTCATAACAATAAAACCTGTGTTAGGCAGCTCTGTGATGTGTTCAAATAATGCTGGGCAATGGACCTGAGTTCCCAGGAATCATGAGGGAGCAGAAGTTCATATCTAGGATGGGAATAATTTGGTATGTCATCAGGATGCACAGCAAAACTATTAAAAACACCAGCCAACCACAGCCCAACAAAACACTAAAGAAAGATGTATCACTGGGACAAAAGAGACATGGGAATTTTTGTGGGTGTTAAAACAGCCTTTTTCCATTTTACGGTAGTAACCAGTGGTTGGTGCTAACAATAACACACTGAATCTTCCTTGTTGTCCACAACTAATTATGCCCAGAAGCTGGCTGCGCTGTGACCAATTTAATAACAGAGGTGTCAGCTACCTGCAGACAACCTGTGATTAGGCTTGGCTTCATCACACCTACCTATGAAGTGGGCACACACTAATCTAGCTGGTCTGGGCTCCTTCCTCTCTCAACAGAAGATCAGCACCTATAGAGGTGACTCATCTTCATCTTTCCCCACATGTGATCCCCCCCCCAGTTTATGGTGGAATGAATCACCCTATGGAGATTTCATTCAACCTCTAATAGACATTGAGGAAACCTGCTTGACTGTCTTAACAAATCATATAACTTAGTTGGCTGAAGTATAAATCCAGACTAGTTGATGACTTGGTTGCTATAGTAGCTTCTCTCCACCTAGGGCATGAGTTTTCTTGATTTATCAGATGAGGATTATCCCATCACACTATCCCAGGTGGTAGGAGAAGCCTTCAATCCAAACAGAATCCCATTCTCACAGGAAAAGCACTACTTTATTCAACTCCAGCTTATAGCTCAGATCTCTTGATATTCCCAAGATTTTTGGAATGCCAGATCACAATGAGAGGCAATGGGACTTGGGCACTGTAAAAATGTTACTTGGTGTTCAGAGCTTAATTTCACTGTTTTCACCTTACATCTCTTCATGATTTCTTGCATGCTGTAGCATTTCCTAAACTTCAGAAAAAGAAGGTTTCCTGATTCTGAGACTATGAACATGGCTCATGCATACCAGTTGGGTTTTCCTTAAAACCCACTAAAATCTGGACAATCATTTTAGCAATAATTTACACATAAAAGAGCAAATGACCAAACCAGCCTTGCCCATACATTTACAGGTATTTTACCTGTTCTCTACCTCTCCCTACAACAGAACTATGATAATTTTTTTCACGTGATTTGGGAACCTTTGAAAGTTCCATCTTAAGTTGAAAGAAATCCATGCTGTAGACTTATAATTTTCTTCTTCCTTCTTGGTATAACTTTCCCTGTGGTGATTACTTTTGTTATGGGCATAGAAAGGACAGTCTCAAACATTAAATATGTGCTTTGTATGCTAAAAGGGCTAATTTCTCAAAACTGAGAAAAATTTTGAGAGAAATTGACATAAGTGTAGACAGGAAATTGTGAATGAAAATTGAGAGTCTTTTAGAAATAATTTATTAGATGGCCAAAAGCCAAGCATCCGCAATCAAGGCAGAGGATAACTTTGACTAAAAAGCCATTACAATTTTCTGACAAAGTGAAAACATCAAGTAGGATTATCTATATATAAGCATGTTATCTTTGTGTCTGGGTGCATTTGCTATGTCTAATTGCTACCTTCTGTGTATACAATTATTTCTTTCATGCAAACGGATAAAGTACACATTTATGTATTTTTCACAGAACCACAGAATGGTTTGGGTTGGAAGGGACCTTCAAAGATCATCTAGTCCAACCCCCATGACATGGGCAGGGACATCTTTCACTAGATCAGGTTGCTCAAAATCCCATCTAATATGACTGAACACTTCCCTTTGAAGTTGAGGCATCCCCAACATCTCAGGGCATCCTGGTCCAGTGTCTCATCACTCTCATTGTAACAAATTCCTTCCTTATGTCCAATCTAAACCTACCCTTTTTATGTTTGAAACTATTACTTCTATCCTGTCACTAGAGGACTTGGTAAAAGGTCTCTCACTGTCTTTATTAGAAGCCACCTTCAGGTATTAAAAAGCTGAACTAAGTTCTTGCTGGAACTTTCTCTTCTCCAGTATGAACAACCCTGACATTCTCAGCCTGTCCTCACAGCAGAGAAGTTCCATCCTCTGATCATTTTCATGGCCCTTCTCTGGACCCATTCCAACAGGTCATGTCCTTCTTGTGCTGGGGACTCTGGAGCTGGACACAGAACTGCAGTTGGGGTCTCACGAGAGCAGAGTAGAGGAGAAGAATCACTTCCTATGACCTGCTCGCCACACTGCTTTTGATGCAGCCCATGATGCAACTGGCTTTCTGGGCTGTGAGCACACATTGTCCACTCATGTCCAGCTTTTTATCCACCAGTACCCCCTAAGTCCTTCTCTGCAGAGCTGGTCTTGATCCCTTCATCCTGTGTTGATACTAAGGATTGCTCTAACCCAGGTGCAGGACCTGGCATATGGGGCAAACAGAAAAGGACAATTAAAGTTTTCAGAAAGAATAAGTAAGGTAGGGAAATCCCAAAGTGTCAGGAATTAAGGACTGTGAAAGGAAGGTTTTTAAATATACCAGAATAAGAGTGAAGCCAAGAATGCCAAAGACTAACAATCTAATAATCTCCAACTAATGGCATTAAAGAGGATAAAACCTGAATAAACATTGATGTTCTATATAGTTGGAGATCCCAATGCTTGTTGAAATTTTCAGCCTTGGTAATGTTAATTTTTCATACACTTTTGAATCCCAGAGACATTTCAGAAGGCTCAGTGAGAGTTATGGCTACTCTCACACCCTAAAAGGACAAACCTGAAATTACAGACTGCTTAACCTGACATCAGTCCCAAACACAACATTGAAATATAGCTGTTAGTTGGTTAAGAACAGAAGGTCAGGCATATAACTAGTGTCAGCCAACACATTTTTGCGGGAAAGAAGCACTGCAAAAAATTCCCAGTCTGATTTCATTCTTTCAGAGTGTTTTCCAGAAGTGATTTGGGAAGAAGTACAGATGTCTTTAAGGAATTAGTGATTACAGAATCAGATTCATTGAAGTTGGAAATGATCTCTTGAGATCATCTAGTCCAACCACCCACTCAAGGAGGGTCAACTGGAGAAGGTTGCCCTGGACCATGTTCCAAAATGTATTTAATATCTCTGTAGGTGAAGGCTCAAGTGATGGATGACACTGACATTTAAAACCAGACCCAAACAGTATCATTACCATGTTAAATGGATTGTAAAGGAACTGACTGACAGACAGTGGGAAATCACTGTTTGATAGATCTGCTTCTAACAAGATTCTGCAAGGATCAGTCTTAGGCCTGCACTGATCCTCTATTTTCATCAGTAGTCTGTAAATAAATCTAAAATTAATTATGATGGAATTTGCAGACAACAGTGAGTTGAGAAACAGTTCTGGGAGGTGGGGCAGTCCTACAGGGCAGCCTGGACCTGTCAGTCAGCAATAGGGCAGCCTGGACCTGTCAGTCAGCAATACCTATTTCAGTAAAATGCAGCTGCATCCAACCAAATGCCAAGAACAAGAAGCATGGGCTGTGATTACAGAACAGAACATGGTTTTCTAGTTCACAGGGGCTGCAAGCAGGGTTTTGGGAGCTGAGTGGCATTCAGCCATGACCTCCCAACACAATGCTGTAGCAAGAGCAGCCTTTGGCTGGATGACCAAGGGAGAAGTGAGTAGGAGAGAAAAGCAATGTTTTATTTACAGATAGAATTGGTCGAGCTGGTACTGCTGAATTTGCGTCACTTTGTTGCCCATCCTCTTCAAAATGTCATTGCAGGTCCTGGAAAAAACTACAGTAGAAGTTAAGATGTAGAGAAAGATTCCTTATTAAATGAGACAGAAAGAGGTCATGCTGGCTTATCAGAAAAAAATGCAGTGCCTGCGTTGTGGCAGAGATGTACCTGCATCAGAGGAAATTTTGGGTGCTCAAGTTTCTTTAATCTAGCCGAGAAAGGCAAAATGAATACCCAAAGTAGAAAGCTGAAGACAGAGAAATCCAAATTAGAGGAAAGGCACACATTATTAATGGTGATTAATCACTGAAACAAACTATCTAGGGAGGAGGCAGAATCTCATCTCATAATGATTTCAGAGCGAGTGTATTTGCTTTCTTGGGCAGGATGCTTTCAGTAAACATATGCTGTTGGCCTTGATAGAGGAGAAATGAGTACGCTTTTTCAAAAAAGTGACTTAATAACCCCCATTCTCTTATCTTTTCTTCTAAGGCTTGTATGAGTCTATGAATCTTTACCTAATTAGCTATATTCAGTCATTACAGAGATAATGAGAACATCCTGGTTACGTCAGAATCAAGACGCATTTGCATAAGACACCTCCAAACAAATACAGAAGTCTTCAAGATAAAACTTGAGTACTAATTGACAAGCAAAGGGGGGAAAAAATCCTTTTTCTATGTCCCATTGAATTTTATTCTCATTTTGTCTCAGGCAGTTTGTCCTGACCTGGACATCTTTAACGCTTATGTTTCCACAGCTGTCATTTTGCTTGCAAACTTCTTAAAAAATTGATATTCACTCAAATGCAAGTAAGATCTCCTCAGCTTGCTGTTTATTGCAGGAGTTGAATGCAATGTCTGATTTATTTTTCAATCTGAGTGTTCAACATTTCTTAGAAACTTCTATTTGAAGATGTCCCAGGTGGTCACTCAAAGGTAGTGGATATGTCCAGATGACTAGGTGAAGAGAGTGATCTGATTGGTATTTTTGATAGAAGCACAAATATTAAGGGCTATAGTATCTGTGCAGAAGTTGGTTTCTGTTAAAATGATCTCAGACAAAGTCATATAAACCCCCCAAAATATAACATCATCGTTGTTATTATTATTATATTATTGAATAAGGCCAAAATAAGTATTTTAACCTTCTTTCTTCCCTTAACTAGCTAATCTCCACCCAGAACACTGCCCTGTAACAATATATAATGCTATGGTTGGCAGGCTTGGGACAGATTGATTCTGGGGATTGGAGCATTAATTAAGAGCAACTGGATTTTGATTTATTCTGTTCCCATTCATCAAAAACAGTTTAGGTGCTAACTTCCCGATTCGTTCTCTGCTGTTTACCTCAATTTCTTTGCCTAGTTAGTAAAGCATCCGGAATTCCTAAGCAGTCTCCTACTTAAATACTAGGCAGGCCTTGAACGTGTTCATTTCCAAGAACAGATGAAAGCAGCACAGTTGTTCCAAAACAGGCATAGGCCAAAATATTCAATGCTCACAGCCAACTGCTCATGAACTGTCTACAAACCAAGAGTTATTGGCAGGCAGTGTATGGCAAATATGTTGCTCTTCAAAAAACTATGAGCTCTT
The DNA here is from genome assembly GCA_027560015.1 of Chloroceryle amazona. NCBI lineage: Eukaryota > Metazoa > Chordata > Aves > Coraciiformes > Cerylidae > Chloroceryle > Chloroceryle amazona. The sequence goes on from JANHFX010020295.1 coordinate 15,559, forward strand.
TGTGGGCCACTTTTAAGTAGATAAAGAGACCAAATGTTTTGTTATGAATCACATACGCCATTTCTATATGTCACCAGATGTGTTTTAGTGTAAAATCAGCAGTCCATAAGGATTACTTAGCAAGCTGGATATGAAGAGAGCTTGGATGGTGTCGTGGCTTAACCCCAGCCAGCAACCCAGCACCACACAGTCACTTGGTCACTCCCCACCCTGCCCCCAGTGGGATAAGGAAGAGAATTGGTAGAGCAAAGTGATAAAATTCATTGGTTGCAATAAAGACATTTTAATAGGTAAAGCAAAAGCACACAAGCAAAGAAAACTAAGGAATTTATTCACCACTTCCCATCAGCGGGCAGGTGTTCAGCCATCTCCAGGACAGCAGGGCTCCATCATGTTTAATGGTTACTTGGGAATACAAACACCATCACCCTGAACCCTCTTCCTTCTTCTTCCCCCAGCTTTATATGCTGAGCATGACATCATATGGTCATTTAGGTTGGAAAAGACTTTTAAGCTCATAAAATCCAACTATTAACCCAGCACTGCCAAGTCCACCACTAAACCATGGCCCTCAGCACCACATCTACATGGCTTTTAAATCCCTCCAGGGATGGGGACTCCACCACTTTCCCAGGCAGACTGGGACAGGGCTTGACAAGCCTTTTGGGGAAGAAATTTTTTGATAATATCCAATATAAACCTCCTTTCAGATAGTTGTAGAGAACAATAATGTCTCTTCTGAGGCTCCTTTTCTCCAGCCTAAACATCTCCAACAGGTTGTCTTTCTTTGGACATGCTTCAGCACCTCAGTGTCTTTCGTGTAGGGAGAAACTCATAACTGAACCCAGTACTGGACAAATCTTGAAACAATTAGAAAAATCAGAAAATATGGATCTGTCCATCCAATAGTCCAGAAAGCTGATCTGTTAGGGTCCCCAGAGCATCAGCATCAGGTTGCCAAGAAGTTCCCCCACCATTTAAGTCAGTATCTCAACAACAAATGCTTCTGGTCCTTACCTGGATGGAGATGCACAGAGTTCTTTGTATGGAGTGTTCTACTACCTAGGCTGGGTGACCACCAGTCCCTGGCATTATCACGTACTGCCTTGGCAGTTCAATGGAGGACCACCTGGGAGCTCAATCCCTTGAAAGCCAAGTCTATAGAACACAAGAATATAAAACCCCCTCTCTCATGTCACACTTTCTGCTGGAATAGTAGATTGATTGATGCTGGGGTGTTCACCCAGGCTGGAACGTGAACTTTTTTTGATGCTTACATAGCCTGATTTTAATTTAAGGTTTCTTTCTCCCTTGTGGGTTCTTCTCCCTGCCCTGTTTTTTGAGTTCACTGAATTTTATGAATTATGCTAATCTGTCTGCTGCATCTGTGCCAATTCATCATCTGGGCTTCAGTGGATGATTGAAGCTGGACAGCTGTGCTCCTTACTCTGTACCTCACAGCCTCCAGAAGTCTGAAGCAAGAGGGTGAATAGGACTAGACCTCCTGGGCAAAATTGAGGACTACTTGGCAGAACAGAAAGGACAAAAGGATGCCCATTTCTCTCCATCATCTTGGTAATGGATCTTCTCTCCCCATGCAACTTTTCCTCCAGACACAACCTTCCTGAAGGCCAATTTGAGGATGGGGTGCTGAGGAGCTTCTGAGAGCAGCATCAGTGTCAACGAGCTGTCAGTTACTAGCCTTATTCATCATGGTTACTGAGTAACTGCCAAGGACCCTACAGTAATTTGGTTGAGTTTCTTCTCTCCTAAATGACTTTACAGTGATGAATAGTGTTTTCTGGGTAATTTAATAATATTAATGGGATCTCATTAGCTGGGCATTCATTTACATTCTTGAAGGTGTATCCCCTGCTGGCATAGTTTGGAAAGACTGGGGTGGACAGGAAAACCAATATCCTAATTCATTCACATCCCTAAATACTTCCAATAAGGTAAAGGTTTTAAAGCACTTTATTGGTTCAGTTTATTTAATTTACATTGCTCTTTGTGTACTGTAGTTTTATTTCCTACACAGGCAGTAAAGCCAATATTGTTTAGTCTAAAGTGCTCCCAAGAATGAGAATATTAAAGTTAGAAACAGTTATCAAAATGGCCAGAATTATTATTGTTGGTTTATTCTCCAAGAATTTGATGACATAAATGCAACGATTCACTCAAAATAATTCTGCCTTCTAACAGAGCACAAGTATCTTATCTGTGGGAGATAACCAGTACTGAGAGCACTGGTAGCTCCAGCTATTGAAAAGGGGACTGCCAGGAAGAAGGTATTAATTCATATTCTTTGTTTGGATCTCTCTGAACGAGATCCTATTTTTTTCATGACTCTATGTGAAAAATCCTTCTCTTTTTTTCCTCACAGGACACACAACTCATCATATGACATTACGAAGAGGAATAAAGGTATCAGGTCAAAGAATTGTTCAAGAAGTGAAGGTGCTACCATGAGCCATGATACTCCAGAAGACCCACAGTGGAAAACTGAATGGGAAATATGAGTTGAAATTTATCTTCATAAAGAAATACTTCAAAAGATGTTTCTGTGGTTTTGGGTGAAGGTAGCCAGATCATGACATGGAATGCAACATAAGTTTCTGGGCAAAGGGGAAGCTTTTGAAGAATTTTCATTGGGAGACTGGTGCAGGAGATACTTGCTTTCATCCGTGTGTTCCCTGATATTCATCTTACTGAATTCCTTACAAATTTTCCTATTCACATAATTTCTCAATACCTTTAAAAGAATCTTTACTGCTACAAGCTCATACTACAGCCAATTGGAAAATTACTGATTTTACAAGTAAATTCTTCTGTTCAGTAAATATTTCCTTCCCTTTTTAAAATAGAAAGAAAAATTCTTAATAAAAAATGAAATTTCAACTTTTTCTTCTTTTTTAATTCTTTTTGTGTTGCATGGTGGTGAATATAATTTTGAATGGGGAAGACTTATACAGCCTATTTCTGTGCTAGAAAGTAAAAAAAGTGTATACAAAAGAAGGGATATTTTTAATAAAGTACGTTATTCAATTTAAATACTCCCACATTTTTCATCACAAATTTCAGATAGAATTTTCTTTTACACCAGATGTAGTTTACCTCTAATACCAGAATAAAATCCTTATCATGCTAAAAACCTCCACTTCCTCAGAGCTCATATTTCATGCCATTTTTTGCACCAGAAGAGTGAATAATTCAGCAGATTGGAGTAATGAATCATTTTCTCATCCCAAGGTGGCTGCTGCTCATGATGATTAATACTGATTTATTTATTATTCGTGACAGTCTCAACCAGGTCAGGGCCTCAGTATTTGACATACTGTACAGGATACACAGAATAAACAGTTCCTGCCCCAAAGAACTTGCAGTGTGAGTTTTTGTTCTTTGGATCCTCACCAGTTGGTAACTGCCCTTAGTGAGCAGCCAACCTTTACCCACACTAACCATGGAGAATAGAATAGAATAGAATAGAATAGAATAGAATAGAATAGAATAGAATAGAATAGAATAGATCAATAAGTGCTGATGGGTAAAAGTGAGAAGAAATTTCTCATTGCATAAAAACCTTGCCAGTTTGTCCTGCCTTTGATAAACACCAGAAACTTATATGTTTTCATGTGACCTGGCAAAAACCGGGTGATGAGATGTTTTTGCAAACAAGGATCCCAAAAAGAGTCATCTACAGGCTTCCTGACAGTGCTGTTACTAGTTGCAGTTACATTATTCAGCTATTCGTGCCTGGATGTGTTTAGACTTTTTGACAGGCTGAAGTCCCTGGCCAACAAGGAACATAGAGCTGAAATGCAGGCTGTGTGCTATCCCATTTCTCTGCATTTATTTATCCTTTTAATGAAAGACCAATATATTTTCATTATGCAAGCCCAGCAATCTACATAAATGCCTTCAATTACATTCTGTTCTCTTTGTAAAGATAACAGTTTGCACCTGGAAAGAGAGGTGAGCACTGGACAACCAGAAGACAATCACAATCATTGCACCTTCTTGAAATAGTATGATGGGCTGCACATTCCAACAGTGAGCTGCCTAGGAATAATAGGAAAAAAACATAACAAAACAAAACAAAACGCAAAACAATTGCTATTTGCTTCTAAGCAGAAAGCACATGTTAGGAGCTAACCTTTAGTAGGAAGTACCTGAGAGAGTCCAGCAGAAGCTACAAAGATGCCGAGGGAAATGGAGCATCTCTGTGATGAGGAAAAGGCTGAGAGACCTGCAACTGTTTATCCTGGAGAAGAGAAGCTGAGGAGGGATCTGATCAATGCTGATCAATAGCTAAAAGGTGGGTGTCCAGAGGATGGGGACAGATTCTTGTCAGTGGTGCCCAGCGATAGGACAAGGGGCAACAGGCACAAACTGGAACCCAGGAGGTTCCATCTGAACAGGAGAAACTTCTTTGCTGTGAGGGTGATGGACCCTGGAACAGGCTGCCCAGAGAGGTTGTAGTGCCTCCTTTGCTGGAGAGATTCAAAACCCTTCTGGACACGATCCTGGGCAACCTTCTCTGGGTGACCCTGCTTTGGCAGGGATGTTGAACAAGATGATCTCCAGAGATGCCTTCCAACCCCTACTATTCTCTGATTCTTTGTTTTTTTTATCATTAACACTGAATAAGTCTGTTATTAATTATAAGTCTGTTATTATTATTAATTATTAAATGAAGCATTACTATTCTTGTTTCCCAAGCAGAGATTACATAGGCTATTGTCAAACAAAAAGGATAAAGAAGGAACCCTGTCTTTCTCCCCTGCCTTGTTTGGTCCATGACACAGGACTGTGCTAATCTCCTGGGCATCCCTCAGGCCCAGACAGATGTTCTTTCCACACCAGAACAAGGGAAGGGTGGGGTGGGTGGCATCTTTTAGAGAAGTACTGCATCAATAATTATGCTGACATTGCACTCAGCTATATCTCTTAACTCATCCAGCCTCATACCTGGCACCCGTTAGTGCTGTATTGAGTAGTGTGTGATGTTCTTTTACCCATCTTCCTGTCTTTTTTGACAGGTGTTTTTATCAAGTCATCTTAGGTGGGGCAGGGGGAGGGGAGGGCAGGGAAACACTCACCTAAATCCAGGTTAGCAGAGTTTACCCACACTTCTCCCTCTCATCCCTGTTGTCTGTAATGAAGAATGGGATTTCTTTTCAGGAATCCTTTGCAATTTTGTCCTTGAAGGAGAAAATTATCTCAAGGGAGCCTGACTCACACATGCTCAGGTCACATGTAAGAGAAGCAGGATCTACAGACTGGTATTGAGTCTCATCTTTAAAAGAGGGTTGTTCAGCTGTGGAATGAAGTCTTCTTGTCTGTAGGTGAAGCCTCTGTAAAGGCATCACGCTGAAGGAGAAAGATAACATTATACTTCAAGAATGATAGAATGAATAGTAGTTGTGTCAATTTAACCCAGTCAGTAATTTCTCCCTACAAGAGAAACTCTGTTCCAAGTTCATGTTCATACTCTAAACTTGGTTTGTCCTGTACCTTTAAGAAATGGATAGATCTGGGACTGTCTGTTGTTCTTTCTCTCATCTGTTTCCTTTCTGCACTATTTACTATTATGGGGTTAGGATCTTTTCTGTTTTTAAGATTTTGTTTCTTTTCAGTTTCTAGACTGATCTTAAATTTTATTTTCTTTTTGAGGGTCTCCAGACCTTTTCTCTCCACATTGCTCCAGAAAAATTCATCTACAGACACACATTCAACCACAATCTGTGTAAAGGCACCATACAAATACTCCTCTTTGTCAGATACATTCCAAATGGATATCTCATCCTTTATCTGACATTGACCCATAAATGACCCATTGTCTACTCAAATTAAGTTAGTTTTTAATTTTTATGCCAGGACTTCCTCCCTCTCCTGCACACTTCAGCTGAAAACTCCAAACACCAGTAAACCAACACAGTATTTTCTATTGTCTCCTTCCTTAATACCTGAAGCAAACACCATTTCCTTGACTGTCATATAGGCTCTGAATGTATATCAGCTTCAGACTATATCTCTCTCCGACCTGCCCATCCACGTTGTGCCTTGGTTTTGCAGATTTGCCTGAATAATAACTGTATAACCTCACCTTTTTGACCCCTGCTGCTAAACTAGTGCACCAAGGTCTCTCACATCTTCCCCAGAGCATTTATCTGTGCTTCCATCACATATAACTTTGTGAAAGTCAATTTCTCAGGCTATTTTAACACATCTCGATTGACTCCACCAGCTCCCCTTCCCTGTACATAAAACATCCTGTGCAGCATGTTAAATAGAATCCTGCTCCACACCTCCCTGATCTTCTGCTATCATCTCTTTGGCAAGGGGCAAACCTGTTTCCTCATGGACAAGATTTCTCCTTACCCAGTAGTCCTATGCCCCTCTTTGGTGTGAGCATCAGCCTGAGAGGGCAAGAGTAACTAAGTCCTGATATGTAGGGCAAGATTCATCTCACACAACTTGTGAAGCCTATCATTTAACCATCTATACCACAGCTCTTTGCTTAGAGGTTCCCTGTACAGTCAGTGGGGGAAAAAAAAAAAAAAAAAAGATACTCCAGGGCCTAACTGACCCACTTTATTTTGAGACATCTATTCTTAACAACAAGAGGAATTGTACCCATCTCTACAATGCTCCACTGACTATATTGACTGTATCTCCCCCAATTATAGTGGAGCTGTGGGCAATGGTTTCCTGTGAAGACATCACACATAGATGAAACCTGCTTATATTACCAAGTGTAAAAAGAATTTGTTGCTGTCAAGTGCACAACTGGGGGTTTTTTGTTGTGTTTTTTTTTTTTTTTTCCACGGTGAGGTGAAAGCATTTAGCTTCCTTGAAGGAAGAAGCCACTGGCAAGGTGTAAGCACTGAATACCAATCCAGAAATAACACTTGAAGAACTGACTGCTTCCCTGGGAATGAAAAAGAGCAGACAGAAAATGTATGTGCATTCAGCCTGGGCCTTTTATTCAGCGTCCAGAACAATTTCCACACAGGACATTTTGGGTTAATTAGGTCAGCTCAGATTAGTCACAGCTCTCTTAACGAATATTTTTAAATAGGTTTCTCTTCTTAGGGTTGTATGGAATTAGTAAGAGTCTAGTCAAAATACATGCACATAACAGCCTTTTCTGGGCGAGGGCTTTAGAAAGCTTATTTAGAGAAAGCCATTAAAAAAGCCAAGTTCTAGTTCAGCTCCCCCTGAGCACAGTGAAATAAATAGTGTCCCTGCAGTGCTAAGATGTGTCTCTGGAAGTAAACAAAATAAGGGATACTTGCCCTCTCTGCCCTTTGACTTTGGACCTCCAGACTGGACTGATGTCTGGTTGCCCATACACTCAGTAAAATGTGTCCATTATTACAGCCTGTCAGATAAAGCACTAAGGTCACACTGCCCCACAGAAAATACTCAGAAAAGAAGAATAAGGTCCTTTTTTTGTGTTTGTTTTTGTTTTTAATCTGAATGCTGTTTCATGTCACTTGTGTCAGTCTAGACCCTCCATCCCTTGTCCTCAGCCACGACACTGACCACTGTAACTCAGAAACAGCCTGAACTGATGAAAAAGGTTTTATGGGATATTTTAGGCTCCTCTCAAGATGTGACCCTTGTGTGTTTCCCAGTGTTATATCCTTTCGAAGCATCTCCTAGATACCTTCAGGAGACCCAGTGGTCACTCTGTTCATAGTGGGGTACTGACACATTTGGGAGCCATGGAATATCATTCAAATTTGACAACTACCAAGACAATGCCACCAAAGTTTCTCAATGACAATGGTCCTCCTGCTTCTTTAGTTGATCTTGTAGGTGTTTCAGCATGGCCATGAGTTTGCCATATGTGCATTAGGGCTGGGTAAGCTTTTTGTCCCAATGGGTACACTGTCTCTGGATGGATATGCTGGTGGTCATGTCAGCTCTAGCTCTTAGGCTGTGGTGAATAGGCAGAGAAAGCTGGCCAGCATGCTGTCATGCCTTGTCCTTTGTCTCATCTCCTAAAATCGGCAAGAAGTGATGGTCAGGGTCATTTTGAGTGAAAATGTGTCTCTGCACCAAGAACATCTTGTGTATCTCCTGGGGGAGAAAGAGAGAAGCAATGGGTCTTGAAGTGTTAGACTGAAGCCTGACCCATTGCCCACTTGTGTTCTCTCTGACCCTTTGGGTAGCCCATGCCTCTTATTCTTCTTCTTGTCTTGCTAGGGATCCTCCCCAAAGCACCCTCATTTCTAGCTTTCACTGTCATAGGTAACCCAGAACCTGAACCACCAGTGCTTTGCCCCGTCCCTGTTAGCATTGGCCTAAGAAGTTTGTGCCCATCTCATTCTCAGTGCTTTTGGGATGGAAACAGGACATGGTGGCTGTTAACACTTTCTGAGGCAGTAAATGATGAGTTCTAGCTGTCCATCAAACCATTGCCTCCTCTGGGGTCTGCCAGCCCATCAACAATGGTACAATATTGCTTTATGGAAGAAAATCCCTTAATCTGAGAAGGAATCACCATTCTTGTCCTCTCTCCTATTTTTAATGCCACCCACATGCTGGTTGCAATCTTACCAAGGCATAACTTAGTGTGCAAGGGTGGTTACAAGGTCTCTTTCAGGACCTGATTCTGTGCATATTTTTTTTTTTTTCCCAGATGAAAAGGAGATGTCTCCTCCTCCCATCTGCAGCCTGGGTTACAACCCCACCTGGTGGGGATGCTACATGGAGGTGAAAGAGATGGACTTGTTGCCTATACTGTGAAGATTTGTAGTTAAAGTCAGGCTCAGTATTTCCCATGAAGAGGTTTCTGGGACAGAGAGGATACAAAGCACACAGGAGTGATCCCAAGTGCAGGTCTTACCTGCTGCATGGGTGAGCTCTGTGGATGAACTGAGTGGGTCCAAATCAGGTACTGAAGCATGTCCAAAGAAGAGCAATGAAGCTGGTGAAGGGTCTAGAGCACAAGTCTTCTGAGGAGCAGCTGAGTGAACTGAGGTTGTTCAGCCTGGAGGAAAGGAGGCTCAGGGGAGACCTTCTCACTCTCAACAACTCCCAAACAGGAGGTTGCAGCAAGGTGGGGATTGGTCTCTTCTCCCAAGAAACAAGTGACAGGACAAGAGGAAACAGGCTCAGGTTGCACCAGAGGAGGTTTAGATTGGACTTTGGGAAAAAATTATTCCCTGAAAGGGTTGTCCAGGCCTGGCCCAGTCTGCCCAAGGCAGTGGTGGAGTCCTCATCCCTGGAGGGTTTTAAAAGCCATGTGGATGTGGTGCTGAGGGGCAGGGTTAGTGGCAGACTTGGCAGTGCTGGGTTAATAGTTGGACTTGATGATCTTGCAGGTCTCTTCCAACCCAAACAATTCTGATTCTAACACATGTGCATTGCAGCACAGGGAAATAAAGCCTCAAGCCTTATTTCTGATGGGGTCTCTTCTAGCCCAGAGTAGAGGAACTCCTGAGATCAGCACTGGGAGTAATCACTTTAGAGGATAACATTCTGAGATTGCATAGCTGCAACCCTCAGTAACCCCTGCAGTGAACACTACAGACCTATCCATACTAATGTTCACCTGTAGGCAATTTATGAAACCTCAAACCCTCCTGAATCCTGTCAGACAGCTGGGTGTAATCCCTCTCCCAAAGCATTCAGATATGACAGAAAAACAAGTAATCTACCAAGAATCACCTACCCCTCCAAATGGATGAGATGGAACCAGTAGGAGAAAAGTGAGTGTCCTTCCATCTGCACTCCTAAGATGTACAAAGCAACCCAAGGGCAAAAAACTGCTTTCAAAATAACCTTTTGAGTCTCCTTCAGCAGGGAGAAGGGCCATCTCTGCAACTGAGACTCCTCCAGAATCCACTACCCAGTTTGGGAGTAATTTTCAGAAGAGAGAGTCAAAGAGCTCAGATACATTCATGCCTGCCTTATACAGTTGTTCCAGATGTGCTCAGCCCAAGAAAATAACATCAGATCAAATAAGAAAGCAAAATGCATAAATAAAATACACAGAGATACCATGACAGGAACTGATGTCCTAAAAACATGCAGCATCGTTTATGCAATCCTAAAAATGACAGTCACTACTATTGTGAACCGCAGCATTTCCCTGAGTTCAGTTTCACATTTACCTGGCTTAAAAGCTGTTACTCCTGTCTTACTCCTGGTAGTAGTGCACAGTCCGCAATGTCACCATAAATCAGCTTGTGAGGGAGTCCAAGGGAGTGAGGAGTGGAAAGACAAGAGGGATCTCTTCTGCATACACAAGGCAGAGGGATGTCCTGGAGCCTTCTGGCACTTTCTGGCAAATAGAAACCTTTTAGCTTCTGGAATAAATTCCTTCTTGTCTCATTGGATCATGCACTGACATGAGATTTCACAGGTTTAGTGTAAAGCTGAGTAAACAGAGAAGTTATTACAGTTCAGCAGCCCGGTGTTCATCCCTGGGATACATGCACACAAGTGTACAGGAAAGGTCTTTTGAAATGGACCCTCCTGAGTGCTGAGGCAAAGCCCACCTGAAGTTGATGAAGGGGTCAGGCACTGGATGCGGGCAAATTGCACAAGCACCCTTCCAGCTCCTGCTGTGAACCTGACACCTTCCACCCCTTTAGAGACGCTGTGTTCTCAGACACTACAGAGTGCACTGCCACTGTGAAGTGACACCTTCAGGGAGACCTTGAGAAACCATCTGGAAATATCTCAAGTATGTATTTTTAACATGCTATGTCTGTATACTCGGCTCTCATTGTAGAGAGGTGGGTGTTTGCCTCTTCTCCTTAGTTACTAATTACAGAACCAGGGGAAATGGTCTGAAGCTGTGGCAGGGGAGGTTTAGATTGGATATTAGGAAGAAATTCTTTACAGAAAGAGTGGTGAGGCACTGGAACAGCCTGCCCAGGGGGGTGGTTGAGTTGCCATTTCTGGAGGTATTTAAGAAATGGGCAGACCTGGTGCTTCAGGACATGCTCTAGGGGCAGGCATGTAGGGGGTTATTTTGTGTTTTTGAAGTCATAGTTGATCAGGGTATTTAGGTATTTAGGTGTTTGGGGGTTTTTTAAGTGTTTCTGGTTTTTTTTTTGTTATGGGTATGGTTGGACTCAGTGATCTAGGAGGTCCTTTCCAACCATGAATATTCTGTGATACTGTTAGGGAGCCAGAGGACACATGGCAGCAGGGAGAGAGGAGCAAGGAGTATGTCCTGATAAAGGAAGGAATAGCCATCAAATGATCACCATCTGGGTACCTGAGACCTGGCTTGTGCTCTAGCTTTTGCATCTTCCCTCCTTCTCAAATCAGCAGAAATGAGGGAAGGGCTAAATAGTATTCAGGGTTGTTCAATGGAGAAATGGAAGCTTTGTGGAGGAAGCTGCTGTCCCCTTAGATTCCCTCATAAGTTTATTCTGACCTTTCCAGACAGGCTTCTGCAAAGGGCAGTATGCTTCATCCACCAAGTGAGTCTTTCTGGCCCTCAGTCCCTCTGGTTGCCCTTACCATCATATATAAAGGGAGTTACCTGGATGAGGTAGGAATGCACCTCACTACCAAAGGCCCTCCAAACAGCACTGTTTGGATGGTTTGTGGCCTGGGACTGATATGATTTGAAGGTCTGCAGGGCCTTTACTCAATGGAGTGAGGTGTCGCTCACCAAGAGATCATAGAACCATAGAATCATAGAAATGTCTGGGTTGGAAGGGACCTCTAGAGGTCATCTAGTCCAACCCCCCTGCTGAGAGCGGGGACATCCTC
>JANHFX010020296.1:0-14254 GCA_027560015.1 Chloroceryle amazona
CCCCGCGCCGCCAGGGGGCGCCGCGGCCCGCGGGCTGCACACGGGCCCGGCCGCCCCCCCCCCGCCGCCGCCTGGAGGCCCCCCCCGCCTGGGGGCCCGGGGCTCGGCGGGAGCGGGGCCGCCGCTCGCTGCCCCGGGCGGTGTTTGCCGCCCGCAGCCTTCCAGAGCCTCTGCCCCCTCCGCTCTAGCGCTGCTGTGCCCGCCGTGCCCACCTGCTGTGCCCGGCACCCAGTTCGCCCATCTGTGCCTCGTTTACTCTGCTCGACCGGTTTATTAAGGAAAAGATAAAACGCGCCTCTGAAAACTAATTCAATTTAGGAGTAATTTTGAAGTTTCAGCGCTCAGTTTATAAAAGGGCTTAAGGAGGTCCCAGTACCCAAAGTGTGTTTACTTTTTCCTTGAACGTTAGGAAAAATGGCAATTGCCAAAAGAGGAAAAACGTCTCTCTAAAGAACTTGTTTCAATTAACTCACAGCGCCGTCGTTAGAGAAACATTAAACTTTCAACTTACAACGTTCCTCCGCTGAAATAACATCATCTACCAGCTACCGCTAGAATATATTGCTTTAATCTATGCAGGAGTTTATTATAACGGAAACTTAATTTAAAAAATAAGTTAGAAGCCAAGGACCCTAATACAAAACTATCATAATACTTGTTGAGAGAAAATAAAACTAAGGCTGGCTGAAATAAGGACAAGTTATACAGAAATCTCTGACAGTTTAGTAATCACAGCAATTACTCCATGTTTCTCGGGTTTTTTAATAAGTTTTTTTCCCCAAAAGCTTTACTTTTGGTTTAGAAAGAAGTGTTTATCTTGGGTAACTAATGCAGGATGGGTAATTTGCTCCTATTAAGCATGGAGGCACTTTCATTAGTTTTTTACTAATAAATTTAATATTTGCATAATTTGATCAAAATACTTAGCACAGGCATTTTATTTTTTCGTTTATTTTTATTTATAAGCTTGGGGTATATTTTGGTGACTGTAAAGATTGCAGCCTGATCCTTTTCATAAGAAAACTCAGACACAAAAATTAACCTCACGCTTTAGAGAATATTGGGAATTTGATCAAGAGAATTACTGCTTATTCAGTTGTGTTAATTCCTTTTTAAAATCACTATGAAGAAAAATCCCACCTTAATTATTAACGTAGTTAAGGTTTGGGGAAGTGAGAAAACAACTAGCTCGGACTAATTTTCTATGGCACGCCTCCCGTACTGAATAAACAAGAATCCACAGAACTAAAGAGGAATGAATGAAGTTGCCATAGCCTGCGAGTTCTAGTGCCAGTGTTCAAAGCCACTGTAATTTGCTTCTCTTAATGAGCGCTGTTGCGTATTGACCGGTAATGAAGAGAGCATCTTCTTGCAGGTTAGAATGTCACGAGGATTCATTTCATCCTTGTCCAAATAATGGTGCATTTTAGTTTTGGTGATATCTGGCTTCCCAGACCAATAAATGCCTTTCTTAGCGGGTGGATGGTTTATGTGAGGCTGCGTATTCTCCTCGCGGTGTAGAAATCTGGAGTTATGTAGTATTACCAAAGAGAAACAGAAAAGTATATCTATCCCAAAGAGGCATGTAAAGGCTTGTAATTGTTTTCCTCTTTTTTTTTTTTTTTATATATATTTCTTCTTCACCTTTTCAGCACTATAAACTGTGATGGCCTTCTTTCAGCAAAGCTTGAAGGAAGGGATCTCATTCATTTTTAAAGTGTTTTATTTTTTATTTCCTATCGGAGCAGGGACTCAAACGGGGCTGGGTTTAGGACTATTTTTCCAAGTGGCATTCATTGCCACATTGTACTTTCCCTGAGACGAGGGGGCTTGATGTATTGAAGAACGGGGTCCTGGTCCTGTATGACTGAAGCTATGAGAATTCTCTTTACCCTGATGATGTGTATAAGTGGATTCAGCAGGTATCTCCTGAAGAAGGAAACTAAAGCCATAGAGTGTTTCTAGCTGTAACATATAGTGCCGGTGTTTCTCCGCTGGACCAATGTGCAACATCTTTCATATCTGCTTTTAGAAAGACCTGCGCTTTAAGCTTTCCGAGAGGTGCATGTGGTGTCAGTCATTGTGTAGTCTGGGCAATGCTAGGGGAGGAGAGAGTAACATGAAATTCCTGTGGTATTTCAAGACAGCCCGCTGTACTGGACCATTGGCAGAATTTGTTGTAGATTTACACGTGATTTACTGCCATGAACAGTTTACAACACACACGGTGAAACACTTGTGAAGTAAAGGTATCATCTCCAAGTGATGTCTGTTAAGTTGTGATCTGCCAATGAACTTCCTTTGGTTGAATTGTGCTTGATCTCACATTTACCTTTTTGTTGCTTTCAGCGTTGTCGCCTTTTCTCTCCCCGCTTTGAGGCTGTGCTGTGTAGACAGATGTGAATTTTATGCTCCAGGCCTTCTCTTTTCTCCAGCTGTCTTTCTTACTGCTGTGTGGCCAGTCTGCCCATCAGCCTGGCTCAGCACTGGGCACTGCTTGGGAAGTGGACTAGGATCCTATTTCTAGACTTCTTGATCCAAAGCCATACTCTTCACCCTTTCTTGAAAATATTTACTAGCTGAAGGTTGCTGTTAATTACAGCAGTGGAAGGTAGATGTGCTGGATCTCATCTGTCATGCCTCTTCTCTGTTCACACCATCCTCGCCCTGTGTATGGAAGGTCCAGTAATGTCAATGTTGTGCCAACAGACAGTACCCTTACAACAGGGAAACACCTTTTTGGCCATCTCACGTTCCGAGCACTTGTGCCAGCTTGGAGAGGCAAAGAAGCCATGGCCAATTTGAGAAAGTGGCCTTTGGTTTCCTTTTGACACATTGCTCTTATTTTTTCTCCCATATTTCCTTTTTAAGATGAGGAATTAAAAAAAGCTGTCTACCTGTATGCTCAAATTCTGTTAAGAGCGTCACACTGGGGGACAATGAGTAAAATAGAGAAGTTATTTGAGAGATAAATGTTCTGGAGCTAATAAATACCTGAGCAGATATCTTTACAATGGATTATCCATGACAGTATATGAGATATGAAATAGGCAGGATTTCACTGCAGTTCTTTCGAGTTAGGTAAGTTTGCATTTATTATTTGAGTAACTTGAGGTGTTATGTCTGGGAGTACCAAGACAAATGTAATTTGGCCCACTTGTTCCCATCATCACTGGGTTTATGTCTGCCAGTTTACCCGGCTCAGATATTGCTCGGTTTTAACATGCACAGTATGTTTGGGTTTAATTTGTTATCATCTCTAACATGCAGATGAATTCTATTATTTGTCCTTGTGAAATAAAGCAGGAAATTGTACAACAAATAAAACCTGTGACAGGCGGTACCGCCGTACCTGTGTAACTTGGCAAGGTGCCCCTGCTGCACTTCACCGGCTTCTTATGGAATCTTTGGGGCAAAACACACCGGTCTGTGATTTCAAGACAGATCCCACCAATCTGCATGGCCCTGCTTTCGTGCCCACCTTGAGATATCTGGAGCTGTGTCTTTGGTTTGTTGTGTATTTGCAGCCCCCCAGATACAAACTAAAATAGGATTTCAGGATGTGGAAATCTAGTTTGGTTTGAAATCAATTAGCAGCTGTTTTCTCTGTTGTCTTTGCAGCTTCGTTTTCCCCTGTTCTGAATCATAATTTGGGTGCTATGAGGCCAGCACTGTTAAGAGTGCTGGTTTAGATGTCTTTATTAACTAGGAGATGCTATTGATTTTGGTTTTCTTTAAAACATCTAGCTCTCTACATTCAGGTTTCTCATTGCTGATGAGATCTATATACTCGGCAGCGTTGCAACAGAAGAGCCTGGCAAAACTATTGTTTTGTAACTGTTACAGGAACTGTGGAAAATTAAATGTTTATTACAGAGTGAGGCAATACTATTATTCATGTTGTAGTCACAGGAGGCAATGCAATCTTCTGATTTTGATGAAGACTTATGGAGTCTAAAAATAACTCCTCCCCAGTACAGAAAAATATGTGAAAATATACAGTGTATCCCTTAAATCCACAGCATTAAGTTAAATTAACAGAAGAACTTGTACAGTACGTGATTGAATCCGTGAGGGATATAGTGTGATGTTGTATATTTGCCTAAAAGCTCCCTGTGACAGCAAAAACAATGTACCACAGTATGTTTCTTTCTTATCTAATGGAAAGAATAACACACAGAGGCTCAATTCTTGTAATGAAAACCCCCACATTAATTTTATTTTTTGATGTGTCATTGTAATTCAAGAGATGTTTTTAATCTCAGGATTGCTAAGGCACAATAAACCATTTAAAAAGTATTTGGCAAAGATCCCTGTGCTTAGCAACAGCTCCTTTCATTTAAAACTGTTTTTTGAACCGAGGTATTCAAAGCTTTGTTCCACTTATTAAAATAAAGTATCTTACTTCAAACAAGTATTTCAGAGAATATAATCAAGAGGACAGCATTCAAATACAATGCACAGAAAACATAAAAGGTAGCAGCATGAAAAATTCAAATACTTTGTGGATGTTTCCTTGTTTTTCATTAGGAAAAAAACATATAAAAATCTACTTGAGGTTTTGTTTTTCTTTGTGCCATTATAGGGTATTTAATACTCCATGTGTTACTGTGTTCTGAAATTCATTATTAGATGTAAAGCAAAATTAGCTGCAAAGAATTTTCGTGAATGAGATGCTGCATTAAAGTGGTTTGTTTTCTAGTTATCTAGGTGGTATAAAACAGCAACAGAGAGGCTAAATATAGAGTAATGTCTATTCATCTTGCTGCTGGCTTTGTACTCTTGGGGAACTACAGCGTTAATACATCGCAGACTATTACCGTGGAAGCTCCGCTTCCCAGTGAGGTGCACTGGTTCAGCTTCAGCTCCATTATGTAAGTTTACATTGACAGTTACTTCTGATTTTCCCGAATAACATTTTCACTTTGCTTTAATTCTGCCTTAATTTTGTTTGCTTTTCCTATCAAAAGCATTGCCAAGACAATAATGGTTCCAGCAATGATGCAAATGCAATTTCCCTTCGTAAGCGAATGGATATGGTTTATTCGTCAGCAATTCCTGTTTCACCTGCGTACCTCGGAAAATAAGGAGGGATGCATCCTGCAAGCATCCAAAATACAGTTTTGTAGGATGCCAGGTGCTTTTTGGAGAGTCCTAAGAGTCTTCAGTTCTGTCTGAAGTTGAGAGATGTTTGGGTGAGTGCTGAGAAGCCTGAGCATAGAGAACAATCCTGTTTTGCAGAAGATAAAATCTTCCATTTAAAAATTCTATTTTTAAATTCTGGTTTGGTTAGAAATGAGAACCCCAGACTGGAAAATTCTCAGTCAAGAGAAGGCCCTGGACCTGCAGCTCTAACTCTGACCTGCTTCCTTAGCCTGTGGTTCCAAAGGTTACAAACAGGGCCAACAAACCTTCTAACCCTGCCGCGTGGGTTCATAGGAAATTATCTTGACCATCCTAGGTGCAACTGATAAAATTTTCACGGTCAACCAGAGCTTTGGGGATAAATACCTGGAAAAGAGCTTTGAGCGATGCTACGTCGGTATAGATCGTGCTGTGTAACATTTTCAGGATGGCTGCAACTGTAACATCAGTGCAGTTTTTAATCTTGCATTGTGTGGGCAGAAGAGTGGTTATTTCCGAGATGTTAAAAAGCTAATCTACTCTGTTAAGTTTTTGTATCTTGCATAGCTATAGCTTCTTTCTTTTTTGTTTTTCCTTTTAATTTTACAAACCAAGTTGGGAGCCTTGACATTTATTGGGCCCCCATATTTTTCATTTATATTCTCTCTAGTCTTCACCATCTGTTATGACAGTAAATAAGTTTCAAATAAGCCATATCTTCCTCAGCATGAGTTGCTTTTTCTGCAAAAAAAAAAATTCAAGTTGCAGTTGGATGTGATATTTGAAGTCACAGCTTGTCTTCAAATATTTAGTAGCATATTCCTGTGCCAAGGGATATCAATCTGCCATTTGCCTTGCTTACAGTATAATAAAGATTATCCATTCCCTTCTTTCATAGATATGTCAGGGCTTTTAATTACTGTGGTTCAGGAAGTAGCTCTTTCCACAGGCTTTTTCCATTTTGCTTTGACTTAATATGGTTCCTTCTTATCTTTTTGTACATTAAATTCCAAAAGGAGGATGCAGTGTCTGCCTTTGGTGGGTGAACTCTGATCTTCCCTTACAAGTAAATTCCTTGGCTAGAACAAGAGGCACTGTTGTTGTTCTAAGTTTCATTAGTGCTTGGTCGCTAGGCGGAGAATTATTTTTTTTCTTCTACTATATATAGGCATGGGGATAAATCTGAGGAGCCATATATAGGGGGGGGGTTAATCTTTATTTTTGTTTTTATCTTTATTTGTACCATGGCAGTACACTCCCACGAGAAGGGATGTGACTCGGAAGTCAGCTTTGTACAGACGTGCCACTTCACTTTCAGATCTTTCCAAATTTGCCTGTTCCCTTGGTTATGAATATTGTACCACATGGAGGCATTTTCTTTGTCCTTTGCAGATAGTGGTGTAAAATTGCACATGGTTTTTATTGCTTGTCTAGTAAACTGCAACAGATGTTTCCTTGAAACTTTCCAAAAGTAACTCCTCTAACAAGGAAATGCCCCAAACATAAAGGATTGTCAGAAGAGTAAATGTTAAATGTTTCTTGTGGGCTGTATTTTTCACATCCTTTTAAACTGTCTCCAGATAATCTCTAGCCCATGCACTTCCCAGACACGTTAGCAGGTATCCTCTGACAATCCAGTGTTCCTGATTGCTCCTTCTCCCTTCCATCCATAACATGTAGTATTCTGTGGTTCCAACCATCCCCATACCAAAGTATCTTTTGGCATCCTCCTTTGATGCTCCCGAAGGCTGTAGATCTACTCAGCAGGTAAAATCCCAAATCATCTTCTTTCATCAGTACCAGTTGGTACTTTCAGTGGATAATGTGATTGAGCACCAGCTTTGCAAAACAAAAGGAGTCAAGGTTGACTGCAGTGTGGTTTATGTGAAAAGATTCCGCAACTTCTGCAATAGCTGCAACATTCATTATACCAATGTAGTTTTTGAGTAAAGAAAGAGGTTTTACAGCATTAAAATAAAGTCTGAGTTGTAGTAAAACCTGATGCAAAATTAAGATTAACCCTTCTGCTTGTAAGAGGATCTCACTGTAATGTTTATATTCATAACCTTCTCACTATAACAATAAAGGTTTTATTTTTATGTATGCAATTGTTTTTCCCTTTCACCTGTAAATAGAGTAATTGCACTTTTATATGATTTTCCAGTATTAGATTAATTTTATAGCACGTTCTGAAATTTCATTCTCTTTCGACATCCATCTTTGTTTTCTTTTTATTACAGAATTATACTTACAAATAACATCATTTCATAACAATAAACATAAAAATATAATGGAATTTAGCAGTTACAGGTTTATAGAGTAAACATTTCATTTGAAAGAAAATTCCCCTAGCTCATGCAATTATTTCACAAAAGTGGCAAGGTCAGAAGCTCTGAGGGTTAATGACAAAGCCATTTATATCCTGAGATGGGGGGACAAATATCCAAGGATCGGTGCCTACACTTGGGAGGAATCCATAGAACGAGGATATCTTGTCTACAGTTTATCTTTTTCAGGGAAGGGATCTTGGACAAAACACTGATTTTTCAATTTAGAGTTAGTGGGCAGTGTAGGGTAAATTGTATCAAAGCCAAATGAGATTCCACAGAATTCAATTTCTTTTACCTTACGCTGCCAAGTGCCAAGTGTTTAAAAAAAAAGAATTAAAAATGTCCCCACGCTACTTTTGCAGCCTAAGCACACTTCTGTGTAGCGTAGAAAGATGACAAATATGAAGCCAGACAATTAGTGCAAGGCTGGAGCTCTTTAAGACAAATGGTTTTTTCCTTAGAAAAAGTATTAGGAGAATTTTTAGAAGTGCGGAACGGAGTTTGTGATCAAAGTGTGACAAGACTGAGTTATCAGGAGATTTGTAGGGAATTTGGCGTAGGGAAGGGGTTTGCCTCAGATGAGGACATCTCTGTGATCTCCTGATCACTTACCAAATGCTCTGCTCACTTAATAGGGATTTTTCTCACCATAAAACTCTGTGCTGGACCACGATCTATCCTTGGCTTTCTTTTACAGCAGTAGTAAAATTAAATTAGAAATATCTTGGAATTATATCAGTGTCAAAAGGAGACTTTTCAATTAGAAAAATGTTTTGGACTAAGGGGACAATTTTCTGACAGTTAAATGTCATTTTTACTTTGTCACTTTTCAACGTAAAAATGCACTTAAATTTATGCTAAAGAACTTTGAGAATGATAACGGTCTTGAATCCTAAAGGAGGAGTTTTATCTCATGATAAGAGCAAATGTTTAAAAGTCAAGACACTGTTTTCAAGACCATTAAACATCTCTGCTATTATTTTCCCATGTGGAGTGACTTGACCTGAGGTTCCTGCCACATCCTCTAATGCTCAGCAAAAGCGCTTCCATTTTCCTAAGACAGCATTTAAATTTTTGAAGACCCTTCTTTAAAAACCCTTCAGTCTCTGAAGTCAGAGCCTTCCCAGATTTTTCTCTTTTTCTTTCCTTCATTTTTTAAGTCATATGCAGTAAATAAACGCTATACAAAAATGAAATTAGGTGGATTTGCTTCACACTGGTTTTGCAACGTAACGTTTGTTGATTCCCATTTCCTTATTACCAGTATTTACATTTAATGTCATTAATTATCTACCACAGAATGAATCTGACTCTAACTCCCAGCTCTGCTTCCCATTTCCTGCTCCTTCTTAGGCAATACATGCTGGTTGGCAGCTTTTTCAGTGCTTTCTCCTTTGTCAGTCCTCTTTTCAGTACTGTTCCTTGCCCTGAGATTCTGTGAACGGTTACCCAGCTGGCAGATCATCAGGTCTCCCTAATTTGCAAAAGCCTAGCTCAGTGAGTGCTTTCTGACCTGCTCTTTTGCTAGTCTAGGCTGAGATTTCACCTCTTTCTTGTTAATATTGGAGACGGTCGCCTACGTGGTTGGCCTTTCTGCGAAGGTGGGCGCACATGTGGAAAACTTCAGCCTGCCCCTTGTCACTTGTTGATAATGCTGTTGAATCTGGAACTACTGAATCACGTTTTTCCCACTGTTGATGCGCTTACAGCATGGCTTCTTTGGGGTTTTTTTTGCTTTAATAACTTTGTTTCTTGCTACTTGAATTTGTGTCCTTGCGAGCCTAACCCCATGTTCGTCTTTTATGCATTCCCTTAGCCATATGACCTCATTTCTGCTTGCTGTGTGCTTCCCTCCTCTGTGTGAGATCAGTGAAGGGTTCACAATTAGTGAATTCATCATTTGATCTGCGTAAAATCCATGGATTTTAGTTTGCTGACTTTCTTTTTTAAGGGTCTGAACTTTCTCATCTCATTCAGCTTGTCTTATACCCTCCCGTTCTCAGCGAGTTTCTCTCTATAAGCAATAAGAGCATTTCTTGTTGCTACTTCCTTCAGCTGCAAAAGGTGCCATGATGCTTTCCAAGTATTTAGAAGCCAATTTGTGTTTTATTTCTTTTCATCTAAGTACATAGAATGCCTGCTTTGGCAAACTCATTATTAGTGATTCGACTGGTATCTCACAAAAAAACCAAAACAACCCTCATCCACCTCATTTTCTTGATCCGGTATTCAGTAGCAGATAGTCATCATGATAAATGCATATGTTCTTTATCATTCTATGTAATCTTGCTCTTTGCGTTGCTGATCTTGAAGCAAATGTATAAACTGGTGTCTTCTAACATAGAAAAATGATGCAGGAGAGAGGCCAGTTCGGGCAAAACTCTGGAGTGCTATCCTTCAAAGTCGAGCTCTTGGAGGCTTAATTCAGCTGTAGGAGCAGAGAGGGCAACCTTATAATATTTGCCCTTTGAAATGCTATCTTTCAGAGGTGACCTTTAAGCTAACTTGGGAGTCTGACAACCTGGGTCTTCAGTACAAGAGCCTTTTCTCTGTCAGTCCCTCACAGTTGAGATCATCTCTGCTTTTGTTCAAAACAGTATCTCCTTCCGATTTTACCTGCCTTGCTTCATAACTCTCTCCTAACTCACGCTATCATTCAAGCCAAATAGAGTTAGTGCACAGTTCCCTTTCTCTTCCAGAGACTTAAGTTTATAAGTCTGTTGTGTACTTTACAGAACTTACTCCTCCTAGGTTAAATATCTTTCTCTCAAGTAACAAAACCATTAGAGAACATTGTAGTACTATGGGAAGAGTGGTAGTCCCACAGCACTACGCGCTCACTTTGAAACTTAAGCAAACATTAACCATGAAGTTAATCAGAAAAGAGCTCAAACACTCTCCTGGCCTGGCAGGAGTAAAATAGGAATGTGACAGCATACAAAATTAGGGGGAAACTCTATTAAATCACAGGGATGGTTTCCAAGAACAGAAGAGTCCCCCTGATTACCAAATCAGCCACTGACATCTTTAGCCACGACCATTGTCTAGGGTTGCTCATGCTTGTCCAGCCTGGGACTAATATGTGAGTAGATATGCATTAGGAATTTCAGTAGCTGCTTTTAGTTTCCTTAAAAGTGTTGAAACGGATTCTGGGTTTGGTTCATCATAGTCAAATCCACACCGTGCCTAAGGGCTGCTTTATATAAACTTCTCTTGCTGAAGAACCCTACTCGAGCCCACAGCTTACCCCCTGAAGACACTTCCATAGCATAGCAGATGTGCACGCCATGTGTGAGATGGAGTGGTCTAGGGCACGATGCTTGTCCCTGTAACTCTGGGAGCCCGCCTGCCAAGGCTCTTCTAGCCCTCTCTTTTCCTTGATTCATCTGCACTGTGCCAAAGCCATGACCTGAGATGTGTCCCTGGTCCATGGGAGCTTGTACATCTTTATCAGCCAGACAGTCCTAGAAGAGAGGGCCTAAAAAGCCCTGTGGGATTTTCAGCTTTGACTTCTGCGTTATTCCACTGCATTGCTAGGAGCTGTCAGCACTTTGTTCCTGATTAGTGGGACCAAATATCGCTATCTCTACACTTCTCCATGCCTTCCTGGGCTGCGTTGTGTTCTTGCCTTGTCAGTGTATTTTATTTATTTATTATCTCTACAATTGTTTCTTTGGTTGAATTCAATATGTTTGTTTTTCTAAATGACAGCAAAACTGGTGGCTTGGTGTACTTCCATATTACTCCATCAATCACTGGAAGAGGACATTGACACAGTGTAAGGGTTTTTTCAAGTAAAACCAGGCTGGGTTTGTTATTTTGTTGTGGCTATTTTCCACTATTCCCATTGGACTGGGAAAATTGAGATTTCCTAGGCTTAATCTTCTCACCTAATATTATGAGCTAAAGCTAAATAACATTTGTTGGAAAGCAAGAAGTTCATTTTGTGCCCAGCTCTTCTGTCTGGTGTTGATGTAACTGATACCGTGCGTGAATTGAGACCGGGGTGGGTTTTTTCACTGTATGACTCAAGTTCTGTGTGGATGATTGCTGGTTAATTTTATTTCAAAGATTAGGTTTATTTTCTTATTGGGAAGATAGACAATTCTTTTACTCAGTAGCTGTAGTTGAAAGAGTGTCAAGGAATACAAAGAACTCCTAAAAATATGTAAGAGGTTGTGCAAGATCACAGAGTCACAGACTGGTGGGGGCTGGAAGGGACCTCTGGAGATCATCTTGACCAACCCCTTTGCTAAAGCAGGTTGGGATAGGAAGGGAAGAGTTAACAAGAGAGAGAAACTGAAAAGTCCCAAAAGATCAAAACAGAAGGAACCTCTGGTTTGCCCAGGATTAGGTCTCTGCCCATCAGATATGAATTAGATGGATTAAAAGCAATGTGAAGGCTGAAAGGCAAATGGGTAAGCTGAAGGCCTAACACTGTTCTCTGGACGTTAATGACACTACTGTAACGTGCTGGAGAAGGGCAGCAAATTAAAAAGTAGCTGTAATCAGCAATTCTAGCAGTATTTAAAGAAGAGGAGCTACAAGGTTTGTGTTTTCTGGGTTTGGCCGAGAAGGAAAGCTGCTAGAGGAGGGGATTGCTGGCTGTGTGAGACCGTGGGTGAAGGCTGAAGGGAGGTGGGTAGTTGCAGATCAACACATTCACAGTAACTGTAGATTCCCTGAAGGGTCAAAGACCAATACATGTGAAAGGAGAATCCATGAAGAAATGGGAGCTGTCACTGGTCTATGGCCGATTCAAGTTCACATAAATTGTCTGTTTTGCAGAGAATTGGAGGTGCTGAAGGGATTGGATGTTATTATGCAGAAGAGGGATGAGACAGGATTTTGGTTTAGGAAATCCAGATGACCTAGACAGAGATACTAAGAACGTGGTGCAGGCAATTTAGGCAAGACCACAAGCTTGGTAGAGAGGAACAAGCTGATATTTGGATGTGCTTTAGATAGGCTCTTGGACAGAGGGGAAGGAACACTGTGTGTCCTGTAGATACCATTAACAAGTGTGAGTTCTGTGTGATGTATCCCTGTTCCCAGCTTCATGAAGTAGCCTTCCTAGTCTGTTCAAATTCTTCTCAGGTATAAATTTTTAACTTGCCTATGTCACCTTTCTGAGACCATAGCTACAGAGGAAAGCAGAACTTCTGTATGAAATAGCATGAAACACTTTTCAGCACTAGATTTTCATCTTTCTCCTGCATCATTCTCTAAGAATCTTTATTTCTTGATTACATCTACACACTAAATACAGCTGCTTTGGGTCTGCCTGGGGAGAAGTTTAATTCCCTCGATACAGCTGATGACATTAATTTAGAATTGTCAAAGTTCTATGAGTGGGATTTGATTTTTTTTTTTTATGAAAATACCATGATAAATAGCTAAACCATTTTTTTTGATCCAAGCGTTACTACATTTATAAATGTATATTTTATATATTTTTTATATGTTATTATATATTTATATGCCTTAATGCCAAACCTTGAAAGACTCTTCACGGTGACCAAGCGTTTCCAGCTCCTTAGATAGTGTTGATAATTTAAAAAAACCTTTTCCCTCTTGTTCATTATTATTTTCTTTAATAAATGCTGTTGAAAAACTAATGACTTTTTTTTTTTAAACCCTATGTAACTCTCATAATCCATACAACTGTCATAACAACCATTGGAAAATCACTCCAATCTGTGAGGTTTTGCTAAGAGTGCATTGCCCACTGAAAGGGATCTAAAAGATCTGACTTTATTCTTATACAAACAGATTTGATAGTTACAGACCCCTGCTTACGGAAAGCTCAGATGTCCCCGCTCCTTCAGAAGCCCAGGGGCTGGAGTGGAAGCCACGAAGTGCTGTGGAAACACACTGTGGCGTAAAGTTTTGGGTAGATTTTGTCTCCTGCGATCCGTATGGTGTTCCACGCTCATAGCCAACTTACTCGGCCGTTGCAAAGAACGTGGGGGGACTACACTTACTGAACAAAGATTATTCTTCATGAGTAATTTTCTTGCCTGTCGTTTTTTGGATAAGAAGCAATTTTTAAAATGTGTTGTCAGAAATCCATCCCTTATGCAATAAAAAACTCAAAAGCTGTGCCTGATGACATACAAGATGTCCAGATCTGCATTGGCTCCTTCTCTGCAATCTGTTTACAAAAGTTAAAAAATGCAGCAGAATGAGTTGGTTTGTAAAGGTGCTTTTTGAATGCTAAATCATATCTGCAAAACTGAAACAGGAAAATTCGTTTTGTTTCGCTACACGAAAGTCTTCTGAAACGATCTTTAGATGAAACATTTTCCCCTCAGTGGAAAGAATTCTGTGTATGGGAGGAACTAATATATTTCTGTGGTTCCTCTGGTAGTTTGTGTTATTCAGCAAAAATAAATAATCTGAGGATGGTATGTGCAATTACAAAATAAGCTTTCCACTAGTATTCATATTCAACTCTCATGTGGAATCTTCTGTTTAGTGAAAACCCCTCTCAAAAGACTTTTGAACTTACCAAAATATTAATTACTAATACACGTTGAATTTTAAAAGTGCTTATGCCAGATACTTCAGAGTTGTATTTTGATCCTAAATGAGTAATCTGCTTTTTAGAGATGTGGTGTACCTCATTCACCAATGATTTAATGCAAGCTAAAAGGCTTAACGGACCTAAAAACGAATTCAATAATTTTATGCTTCTCTCAAGATATATTTAAGCCTGCAGGAAGCTAGAAATTCCCAAATAATTGTTAGGAAATACTAAAAGAAACCCAACCAACAACCTTTTTCTGTCTCGGGTTTGC
>JANHFX010020296.1:14354-34573 GCA_027560015.1 Chloroceryle amazona
AGCTAGAAATTCCCAAATAATTGTTAGGAAATACTAAAAGAAACCCAACCAACAACCTTTTTCTGTCTCGGGTTTGCAGAAATGCCAATTAATAGAGTGCATAGAGTCATATATCTGCTGCCTCTAACCACTATTAGCTGGTTTAGTTCTGTTAGCATGGCTATAAATTTCTGGAAGTATATGGCAGTTGAGCCCACTCTGTTATTTTTAGTGAGTTTCAGTAGGTTCCCTTTAAAGGACAGTCCTCCTCGTTTCCCTCCAGCATCCTGTATGGCCAGCATTCGGGGACCAAAAGCCTCTGTATCCACCAGGATACGTGGCACACGAAACTCGCCGGGTTAACTCCTTGAGATTTCTCAAGGAAACAGCTGCTGATGTGCTATGCTTGTTGCCTGTCACGCTGATTAATAGTGCCTTGGTATTTCCTTAAATGTCCCTCGCTGTCTGTGGGTTTGTGTAGTCACAGTTGGAATCTGAGCTCTCTTGCTGCTCCTGTTCTCTGTTTGTCAGCACAGAGATCCTCCTCGGCACCCTGTGCTCACCAGCTGCACCGGGACAAGTCAAAGAGGAAGAATTCT
Source organism: Chloroceryle amazona (assembly GCA_027560015.1). NCBI lineage: Eukaryota > Metazoa > Chordata > Aves > Coraciiformes > Cerylidae > Chloroceryle > Chloroceryle amazona. The sequence continues at coordinate 14,933 of JANHFX010020296.1, forward strand.
GGTTCCCTTAGGGAGCAACATTAACCTATCACCACAATTGTAGTGAAGATTTTAAGCATGGATTGAAACAATCAGTTAAGTGTTCCTGAGACTTTCTGTTTTGTTTCAGCTCCTCGTCCAAAGTGAGCATTCATTTGCAGGCAATCTTTAAGCTTCTGAAAAGTATCTTTGCTTGCAATATATTCCAGCCATCACCTTCTGGTGAGCGAGCTGGTGTCTACGTGTGGGCTCTGCTTCCCCGCAGGACCGCAGCCTCTGTCCCCAGGTTCATCCTAGTATTGCTTGGCTCCAGCCTGTGGCACAGGAAAAAACCACGCTCTCCATTTCTTTCTCATTATTTGTTATGTTCGTGTCCACCTCCGAGCCATAAAGGAAAATTCCGTTTATTATCTAAGTCGTAATGTAATTACTGGCCTTTGAGGGGCTGGGGTTTTTTTTGTTTGGTTGGGTTTTTTCTAAATGTTGCATGACACAGTGCTATTAGCGTTTTTATGGAGTAATGATGATGAAAGAGGAAACTGCATTCCAGTGGCAGGTCACCTCGAGGTTAAAAGAGGGAAAAAAAAATGCACGTTCTGTCTCGATTGCCTGCCATGGAAGCAGTAGTACCTAAATAGTCACGTCAAGCATTTTGTACTGAGTAGTAATCTAAAATAATTCTGATACAAGGCACAGCCCCAAAATGGAAATAGCAGGATAAAATGCAAAGTTGTTTACACAAAAATTGAAGTATATAGAAGTTAGAGACCACGGGCTATAGACAAATATAAATTCTTTGTCCTGCTGGAGCCTTAAAGTTTACATGATTACATCTGCCAATATTCATATGCAACTATCTCTGCTTCATGAGCTTTATAGCTAGACAAGTTTCCCAATAATTTATATACATGTCAGTAATCTATTTGTATTCTCTAAGCAGTTGCCATATATTTTCATCATCTACAAATGTATACAAATACTAACAGAGAGGCCAACGCAGTAATGACAGAAACATGAATTTTATTTTATATATTTTTTGAAGGTAGGTAACCTTTCTAATGTTTCAGAGAAGCTGCTGAGAGAGTAAGGAAGTCAGTAGGAAGTGATCATTTCTGCATATCTGGCATTGTATCATTTAATTCTGTCTTCTCATGACTCAGAGTACAGACATCGTAACGGCAAACGTTACCTGTGGGATCCAGTCGACTGGAAAAAAACATTTCTGTTTTGCTCCTTCAGCCCAAGGAAGCTGCTGCTAGTTTGGGGATGGCCACACTTCTTGTTGTTAATGAAGCTATTCAAAAAGCTGAAAACAATTACGTCAGTCTCATTAAGGTAGTTTTCAAGTTCTAGCCATGTGGACTGAATTAGAGAAGAGCGTTTTTATACTTCTGGACCAGAACAGAAATGAGTTACACTTCACTGGGCACTAAAATGATATTCAGAGAGCAGTGTTAGACTGAAAATACAAAGATCATGAATAAAATTTCAGAAGAAAAAGAACTCCTTTTCGGGTTCTTTAGGTTTGATTTCATCCACACCAGAAGAAACCTCCACTTTAAAGGTAAAATACTAGGAAAGGCTTTACTCTTTTTCAGAAGATGCAAAAGCTTGATTTCTCCCAGACCTGGTTCAGATTCATCACATGCTCTGATGGTTGAATCAAATTCCTCCAGAAATGCAGCTGTAAACTTGGAAAAAAAACCCCCACGAATTTCTATGGGAAATGTGCAGTGCTTGGTGTTAGAAATGAATTCAAGGAGCTTGTTTCTCAGCCTTCTATGATTTTCCTCTCCATCTGGGCCTACGGGGGCAGCTCCATTGATTCCATAGAATTATGTGGGTTTGACCTGTTACTTATTTGATGGAGCATTAGTATGTATCTGATTGGAAAAATGTGTATCAGCTAATTCTGCTTGATGAATGAGAAAGGAAAGACTCCTGTGAATTTTTAATATACCTGAAATATCGGGTGCATCGGTATTCCTCACGAATGAGAATAGTCTAGTTTCAAGGAAGATAACATTTGTAGCAGCTTCCTTTCTGTTTTATATAATATTACCATCTCCAGAAGCAGTATTATTAAAGCAAAAAAAAAGTAATTTAGCTGCACTAATATTTAGTTATTTTCAGCTCTAAATGTTTAATTTCTTAAACTGAAATTTCATTTCTTATAAGAAGAAATTTAAACAAGCGAAAATTGATATTTACAAAAATAACCACCCTGATTAGATTAAAATCAGAATTTCTCAATTTGCCTGTGGAAACATATTAATGTAATGGATTCTTTGCTGCTTTGGGTGACAGACAGATTGATGTGTCAACAGAGAAAAGAGTTATAACCATCAACGTGTCTCTTATTGTTTGACAGTGATTTACTACTGTCCAACAAGTCTGTTAGCTTAACTTTCAGATTGAGTTATTCAGAGTGTGTTTTGCTACAAGCATTTTTTTTTGCTGTGATACATAGACCAGTTAAACGGCCCCCAGAACCAGTCCAACCAGGGCTATCCCACCCTGACAGACATTACCAGCTTGGGCAGGGTACCCTAAAGTCACCGACTCACCGTTGGTCACATGTGCAGTTCTTTTATAGGAGATGGTCTATAAAACAGCTTTTAGATTTGGAGTCCCTCTTTTCTGGAAACTCAAAGCTGTGGTTTCTTTTTTAGGCCTAAAAGGCACTTTTCAGTCTTAAATGGAAAATAGTGTGGAATGCCCAAATTGTGTAAAACCAGCAAATGATGAATATGTGCACAGTCGAGGCATCTGTGATCTTGGAGCTGCAACATCTACGCACAGCATTTAAGCAACGGGTGGCTCAAGATTTCAAATAGTGTTAGTACAATTTTAGAACTTATCGTATAAATCGAAATTCCTGTGTTTTTACACAGTTTAGTGAAGGCAATGGAAAGCCTTGAAGTCCTCACTGAATCAGCTGAGAAAATCCTTTTTCCTTTCAGCTGTTTCAGAGTCATAACATTAATTTTTTCATAGTGTTATCGCTGGGTTTTCAGAACTTATTGCAGCAGAATATTCTCATTTACCATTGCTAATTGTTGTATTTCCCGTTTGAAATGCGTGTACCTTTATTTATCCTCTGTGAAACCAACTTGGTTGTTGATTTTAATACCAGCAGAATTTAGTCCTTCATAAATAATTAGCTTAATTATCCATCCGTTCACCTTTGTCACTCTTACTAAAATACTTTGTACGCAATATAGGCTGCACTAAGAAGTGAAGATTGGAATCTATAGGGTAGGAAAATGCTTGTCTTTGATCCTGGTGTAACAACAAAATGATGCAAGTGCTGGTTTTGAACTTTCAAAACCAATACTTTTAAAGACATTTAAACACCTTCAAGAAAAAAAAAAGTGATTTTGATCAGAATGGACAAGGCTGCAGTTCTATCATGGTTTTCCTCAGTTATTTTGGTAGAAGTAATTTATCCAGATAAATGTAAGAATTCTCAGTATATTTTTCTTACTTAAAAGTTTTGTCAGTCTGTGTTTTGTTTTTTTTGAGCTACATTTGAGCGAGGATTGACCAAGCACCACATTTTTTACCTCACTTGGAAAACCATTGTGTCCTTGGGCCTTTTTTCAGTTGTGTGGTAATTTTCATAGTAGTTTTCTGTAATTTCTGTTAGCATTAGCAAAGGACATCCTTATAGCCCTGCCTCTCTTGGCTTGAATACATTCTGATAATTATATTTCTAAGTAAACTTCATGGTCCAATGCATATACCGTTAATAACGGCTTATCTCTCATTAGCTGCTTATTCTGCCTCCATTGCCTGTTCTTGAAAACTCTTACTGGTTTTTAACACATTAAATTGGGACTTGAATGGGGTACATGGGGGTGTCATTTCCAGGGCGGTGTCTTGCACATACAACTTTCCAGAGGTGCTGCATCGGGGTGTTTCTTTCCTAGAGCATGTCGTGTTCCATACAATTAGACAAAAGACCCTTCAAAATAGTGTATTAAAATTCTGTATGCTTTATATTAACGGCTGCTTCTTGGAGAGAGAATTTTTTTTATATGTCCTCAGGACCCTTAGATGCAGAAAAGAGTGTTACCTCTGGGTGAAACTGCCACGTGTAACAATGTTTTAGTGTTAGCTAAAGCTGAGCGGATGTCAACCTGCAATTGTCAACAATACAGCAAGTCTCAGATACATAATTATTTCATATTCGTGTTCTCACAAAAGTCTGCTGGCTTTCCCTTTTGCCAGAAAATGGCAAGGTGACATACTGCGTTTGGACTTCCTCACCCACTTTCTGAGAAAGCATGGAGAAGAGTAAGCAAATGTCAGTGCACAAGGATGAACCAAGGACACTTGACATGTCTAAGATGACTCAGAACAGAGTGCAATGTATGTCAGGTCGCATTTCGTGGGCAACATGTATTGGGTATTCCTTGAATATGCCACGTTTTCTACTCTTTCTATTCCCTCTCTGCAGACATTGCATAGCATGAGGAGCAGGATCTGTATTGCATAGCATGGCATAAAAAGTTCTACAGGCTAAGAACTTGTTTGTTGTCAAAAGACCCAGCATCAATTACTATGACAAATAAAACATGGACCAAAGAAGAAATTGCAGTTTCCCTAACACATAAATGATTCTATTGTAATTCAGCTGTCCCATCTGTTAGAGCAAAATTGAAAGTTTTCAATAGAACATGTGACTTTTAATATGCCTGAGTGTTAGAAAAACAATCATATTATGTGGTAGTTGTCATGGTAGCTCCCAGGTTTTAATTAAACACAATTTACTATATGAAAACAGTTAGCCAATAGCATCATTTCCCAAAGTAATGAAAATATTTGGGAAAAATCTATATCATTTCAGGACAGTGTGAAGATTCTCAAGCATCTTTGATTGTCCATTGAGTAATGTTCTGATTAAGCATTAGGAATTCCCCTCAGTAGCAGTTAATCCATGTGACAGGTCCAGAATCACTCTGTACATTGTAGTGATGTTGCATGTTGTACCTCAAACCTTAATTTCATTCGCCACCTTCAGGATATCATTCAGTGCTAGAGAGCACAGTTTAATGTCTATTCCGATCTAAAATCTGCTGGAATTTGGGGTTTTCTCCTTTTTTTTGCATAATTTGTGTGATGGCTGTTGGATTCCTCAGTCAGAGCACTAGAATATTTGGCCTGAAGAAAACCAAAAAGTAATGCTGGGTTTTTTCCTTCCTTTCCCTTTCCTACACTTGATGTGGTGGTGGTTTTTTTTTTTAAGTTATTCACTCGTTCTAGAGTTAAGACTCAAGTGACAGTTCTACGTAAAACAATGATTAAAAGTTAGAATTCAGTTATTCTACATCCTTGACATGAAATACTGAGACCTCAGCTAACATATTTCCAAGACGTTTTCCATTTGTCATGTTCCTGATATTTTTGCTTACATGCCAGATGACCTTTTTCAGATTTATTTTATGCTTCTAACAAGTATTGATGCAGGCAAAAAGTTGCAGATCAGCTTTGCTCGGGAGAAAACACACTGTGTGGAAATTTCCCCACCAAATGGAACATATTTTGTCCATCTAGAGATGTGCACCACATTCTCTTTGAGTAGGTGCTTTCCTGCAGAGCTAAAGAAATGTGAAACATCAGTGTGGGCTGATGTTAGCACCAATGCGAGTGCATGGTGGGACAACCAGCATCCAGGGATGAGTTAGGACTGGACACAGTCAATCATTTGTGCTGTATGGAGCGTTCTCTCAGTGATCTAGCTACAGGTAACTTCCTTCTCTACATGTGACCTTATAGGAGGCAGTTTGAGAAGAAGAAAGGGTCATTTTCCTTTTTTCTTGACCGGTTCTTTTATCAGTACAGGTGAGTTTCTGACAAGACTCTCAAAGGAGGTCCTGTTCCCAGTTCTGTTGCAGTTGTCATGTTGTAAAAGACAATCTTTAAGATGTTTTGTCCAATATTATATTTTAAGAACTGGACTGGGTTGTCTAATTTAGGGGCCTTTACTCTTACAGGTCTCATCTGCAGTTAATGAATCAAGACATCTCCAAGAGACCTTTGAATCATAAAACTAGCAGTCTAGATGTGCTTGTCTTTTCTACTGTCCTTAAAGGAACAGGAGATTCTAACTTAGTTGCTTTATTTAGATGTCTAAAACTAGGTGAGATGTACCCAGTGTCTTGTGGTTTAGTTTTACCTGTCTTTAGAAGGTGAATAATAGTCAGGTATATTTCAGAAGTGATGCAGAACCAATATATGACAACAATAGAAGTTTTGTGCTGTAGTTGTCTCAGCTCTGGAGTTAAGTGCCACTGCAATACCCTAAGTTTTCCCAAACTGCGTTAGCATTTCTAAAAATAATAAACATTTTATAGATATTTATTGTCAAGGCACTTTGCTTTAAACATCTTAATTATTTTTTTCTTATGTTAGTGTCCTGCCAAGTCTTTTCCTCTCCCTACTTTCTCTAGACTTTAAAACTATTGCCAAGGGATTTTCAAGTGAACCAGACTTGGTTTTTTATAAAATACCAGTAGAAAGGGTAAATTTTGGCATTGAATTAAAAGACAATGAATCACTTTTTTTTGCTGTTAAGTTAATTATCATCAAAGGTTTCATTAACAGCAGATTTTTTATCAGCAAAGTCAACAACAAAATTGGAAACTGGACAATTTTTTCCCATTATCAAAAAAGAAAACATTTTATGGCCCCTTTTTTCTCACTTTGTCCTTTCTAGAAGCCTGACTACAGCATGCAGAGTGGGATTCAAAAGTTCTCTGATTTCTTTCTGCGTTCTTTGTTTTAACTGCAGTCTGTATGTTAGTCTGATCCTGTCTAACAATCAGCTTCTGTACCTCATTAATACAGGTAAACACTGAGTTTAGGATGGTGTGTCCATTTAAATACTTTTTTTTTCCCCCCCAAGAATTGTCCTTGTATCTGCTAAACCTTCCTTGATGTTTTGGTGAAATTACTTTAAATAACCTTGTTTGGCTGCGTTCAAAACACTTGCCTGCTAAACTTTCAGCTCAGCTTTACTGGAGCATTTGGGCTGTTCGGTGGTTTACCCATTTAATGAAGAAAAAACAAAACCAAAACAAAGCAAAGAGAAAACAAAACAAAACCAAACCCGCAAACAAAACCAACCCCCCCAAGCCTGTTATGCATTTCTGTTGACTCCCTTTTTGGGGTCATTTTGAGGACCAGAAGTTATGGACAAGTTATGACAGTGAGTTACAAATCCTCTGCCAAGTCTGAACTGCAGCATTAGCTGTATGTTATTAATTCTACTTTGTGTAAGCAGAGAAATTTCTGATATATTGAGGGAATCCAGCAACAGTCATGTTTAATTTTCTGATTTTAATATTTTAAGGTCTTGATTTTTATTATTTTTTATTAGTTTTGTGTGTGTGAAATGCAGGGAACAGTGACTCTTGAAGATGTTGGAATATAGGTAGTTTAGAAGATTGAACTATTGATATAATAACATTTTTCTTCCCCCTGTCATGATAGCTGTCACATCATGCTCGTTGGTGCAGATTTAGATGTACCCAGCGGTGTAGTCTGGGGTCTGTTCTTTTTTTTGAGAAGGGAATTCAGTGGTCATAGTAAGGAGAGATGTTTGCTTTGCACAGAGGCTCTGCACTAGTACGGGGTGCTTACTGAGCTTCTGATAATGCCGTTGGAAGAGAAGTACCTTGTGAGATTGAGCTGATTCGCTGGATTTAATGTCATACTTGGAGGTAACGTGGCAGCATTCATTACACAAGTCAGGGTGTGCAGACAGTAAGGTGAGGTGGAGCTGCCACCCTATTCATTGCACAGGGACTGATGCAAGGGGTCTGCGTGGTTTGTGGGCTATAATTATCCCTAGTAATTTAAGAATCCATTTACCTTCTGCAGATGGAGATACAGTCTAATCAAACATAGTGGTAAATCAGCCTTTATTAGCCACATTTTGTAAGCTATTATGTAGGTGTTAACATTTAAAATGCTTCTGTATTAAAATTCTTCCTAGGTGAGCAGGCACAGGTTTCAATGGTAAAGATGAATTTTGCAGTAATGGCCAACAAAGTGCTTTTTCTTTAGAAATGGTGCTACTTCAAACAACGACACTTGACACTGATAATCCATATAGTGGGGTCACTCTGTAAACCAAGTGGTTACTTGGGAAGATTAGTAGCTGCAGACTGACTTAGTCAATGGCTAACTAAACTATTGAAAAGCTGAAGATTTGCAGCAGTGTTTTTTTTCTATTATGATGGCAATTTTCAGACTTGCTCTTAATTGCTTCAAGTGAAGGGATACAACCCCAGGTCCCTTGGTAGAGCCTTGGTCGTGTGTCGGTTTGAACCCCCTTTCCATTTCTGTGCACTGAGCTCTAGTTTTGGAAACCTCCACTTAAATTAACTTTTTGTTCTCTTGCCACTGACCATTGGGTGTTTGGGAGCAATAAAGCACCTGGTCCTGGCTTCTGTGAAATTTAGAAGCTCTGCTTCCAGAGATACTGTACTTGAGAACAAGATGTCTACAGTTAGGAGCTTGAAAGTTAGGACTTCAGTCAGGGCTTCTTTCCCCCTTCTATGGAATTTGAGGAGGTTTCTGCCTAAGAGTTGAAGGCTCTGCCAGTCCCTGTGTAGTTTTTACATGGCACTTAGATCTATGCAGGTGAATCAGAATGGGTAAGAGAGTACTGCTCCCCGGATTTATAAAGGTTCTACCAGAACCTTAGTTTTCTTGCAAATTATCCCATTTTTGAAAATAGGATTATACCTATTTACATGAATAGTAAATCTGGCCTGAGATATATCAGCTTTGTGTTTAGTGACTCCAAATAATATTTAATATAGGTCAGATGAACTGAGTTGAGCAATTTCTAAATCACTGGACACAAAAGACATGGAAAGTTATAAATGGCAGCCCACAGTTACTACAGCGGATATGATGACACCCAGAGAAAAATAGTAGGATGAAGAATAACAGCAGGTTTGAGAGGTGCATTTAATTTTCATATGATATATTTTAGAGTAAATGATGAGTGCAAGATGAGCAGGATTTCTTCTCAAAAGCTACAGGCTAGTCATCAACGCTGTTCGATTTATCTATTACACACTGTCTGCCATCTAGATGTATAGTAATGGGGAGTGTGGCTTACCCTTTAAATCTTTACAGGATAATAAGAAATGGAAATAATCCCAGCTAGGCTTTTTCTTCCAAAGAATTAAAAAGAAAAGGAAAAGCAAATATTTGATGGTGTCGGTAGTTGCTTGCTTTCTGGCCAACGAGCAGCAATTTCCATTTGTATGTCCCTCACAGGCATAACATTTTCAAGCTTCACCATATAAAAAGAGTCAAATAGTTTCTCAGTTAGTAAGTACCATTACTAGGTTTCTTGTGTAAAAACGAGAGCTTTTAACAGCCATACTCTGCTGTCCTGCTAGAGTTTGCCCAGGGAGTAGAGCAACAAGTGCATTTGATGTTGCAACTGGAAAGGCAGATGCTCGTGTGGCCCAGATGTTCCCAGTTAGAGTATAGGAGCAATAAGGTCCAAAATGTATACAGCTGGCTAGTAAATACTTTGCTCTTGCTGTTCCTGAGGTGAGGGAAAAGGGTGGGTTTAGTCAAGTCTTTCCTTTTTCAGTGCTGGTAGTAACAGTGATAGTCCAATTAGAAATTCTAGGCGAAGGGTTGGCCTTCGTGTATTGCTATCTGTAAGTGTATCAGTGATTTTTTTTTTTTGTAATAAGTAGTTCATTCCTGAAATTACTACTAGAATTAATGTCTTTGTCGCATGTGTTTATTTAAATGGCCAACTTCTGAGCAGTTCAAACAGTTTTGTTCTTTAGAAGTAAATGCCAGTGCGAATACCCTCAGTCGTCCTGAATGCGTGAAACATTTATTGATCTTCATTATTGCCACTTACAGGCACCAGCTAGCACACCAAGGGGGCTATGGACATCACAAAATAAAGGCAGTGGAATAGAATTTAGTTCTTTCAGACAAGCGAACAAAGTATCTAAGCTATGAATATTAAATAATAATAAAAAAACAACTTAAATAGCCAACCATTGCATGTACAAACCAGACTATTTTTATCAGCTACTAGCCTGTAAATAATATATTTCATGGACAGTGCCTAAGTTTTAGACCTTTAATGAAGGAAGAGTCTTCCATTAAAGTATTATTGAAATGCTCCATCAAATAACTTACAGGTGGTATCTGCTGCATGAGACTCTTGCATCCAATCCACTCATTCTACAGAGGTTTGGGTGTCTACGCCCACAAGCTCCTACCATTTCTTCATAGAATAGTTTTGCCATTATATAATTCCACATATGACCTGCAAAGGTATGCAAAATATGCATCCAGATCATAAAGGGGAAATGGGAGTATTCCTTGAAAGCATTAGCACGCTCGAGGAAAAAAAAGTCTATTCCATTTAATCAGGGAGTTTAATTCCAAACTCTGAGGTATCAAAATAATGATTACTGGCTATATAGGAAAATTCACAGGGAAAAAATTATTAATGTTTCCCTTGGATTTTTCATGAAAGAGGAGCGAAAAAAAAAAAAGTATCTATATATTTCATTTCCTTTGTTTCATGCTAGAATGTAGCAGATATTATCAACAAAAAAGATAATGGTTTTAGCAATTGCATAGCATCACTTGCAACAGGTAACAAGTACAGTTAGCATTGGGCTTTTCATTCTTTTTCTAAATGCATAGAATTTTTAACTCTCTTTAAATACACACAAGAAGTAAAATAAAAAATGTAGATGGGGAGAAACTTTTCTACAAGGCCCATATGCAGAGCCTCTGAATTCAGTCAGTAGCAAAGCCTGTTTAATACAGGGGGAATGGATCAAGTTTGTCCCTTGAGATTTGTTCCCCTTCCCACCTTTGTAACTGTCTCCAGCTCTATCTGCCCTCATTTTATTGGACAAATAATATGGATAGAAATAATCTGGATCCACTGAAAGATCATCCAAGGAAAAGATATGTAAAGTACTGGTTTGTAAATGTCCAAGAACATGAAATACAGCACAGCAGTAAAAAGAGATACGACATGATGCCTTCTGAAAATGTAAAGTGATAACGGAGAAAAAAAAGAGCTCATTTTAGTACTCGATTTATTCTGATATGAGGTCTTAGAATTTTTTCCTAATGCAGTTACCTTGTGAGAAGCCATGGCCACTTCTTTTTCTCCATTTGAAAAAATTCCCTCTCACGTAGCAATGGGTTAAAGTCAGCCTCCTTAGGGGTCACTGTGTAAGTTGTGTAAGGAGAGGGGGGGAAAAAAAGCAGCATTTCTCTACAGCACCTTGAAAGATGAAAGCCAAGTCTGGCAGTACAACTCCAAGTTAGATAGTGCTGTAAGGAATGGAATTCACTGCGATTCTCTCCCATCCTATCAGAGAGGACGGTGATTGTCAGATGCTTTGTTTTGATGAGTGCACTGAATTCTGTCTATGTTTCCCATTTTAATTTGTATTTATTGCGATTTTATTAGTTTATATTGCCCATAAAAGCTTGTATTGCAAGTCCAAATATTTTACATGCTAGATTCAAGTCCTTCCCACTCCCACCCTTCAATCACAGCGTAGGCAGTTTTAGGAGCTGCTTTTGTACCTTATAAAACATATTTCTCAGGTGCTCCCATATTTTGTTATTGGTTCTGTGGAGATTTTGGTGCTTTATAGCTTTCAGCCATCCTAAGATATTTGCATGATTTAGCACTAAATAAATTCAATAGCTTCTTTTTTTTTTTTTTTGTGTCAGTCTTCTAATTCTTGGTTCCTTCAGGTGAAGCAGAAATAGTGCAAGCAGCAGATTAAGGTGTGTTTCTGAAAGCTCTGATCCTCTGCCATCATCCTCAGGATGTGTGGGGGTTTTTTTATAACAACAAAAAAGACTGAATATGTGTATGTTTTTCTTTCATACTTCATGAAAAATCCTTTTTATATGGTACTGGTATAGTCCCAAAGAACTCTACCTGCTCTCTAAAACTATTCTATTAGCAGTCTTCTCTCTGTGGCACAATGTTTGTTGGAGGAGAGATAAGAAAGAGAAAGGGCTTTCTTTTTTAAAAGATTGTTTATTGTGAAGGAAAAACAAAGCAGTAAAACAGAACACATAAAAAATGAAAATTGCTATATAGTTTAATGAATATTTTGTAAAAATCATTTTCTATTCTCCTTCTACAAATTCATGATAGCAGCACTGCTGGCTGCTTGTACATGATTTATCATGTCAGATTATATTGCAGCAAGCAGACTATATACCCTTTGACCTTGAAGGCTCCTACTATACTGCTATAAATTTTTCTTTCTTAAAAGCAGGGAGTGAAAATGCTCTTCCATTTAGAGAGTTACCAAGCTTAAATACCTAGCAAAATGAGATTTTGTTCTTTTTATTCTGCTTTGTCTTAGCAGATGATATTTTGTCATTTTGAATTTATGTGGAAAAATATTTGGAATTTTTTGCATCTCTGCCTCGATGTGTATGTCTACAGCTAAATGCTATTTTCAGCACAAATATGTGGACCGTGTTAGCAGAGCTTTTCCATGCCAGTGTTTGGTGAGCTGTGAAAAATGTGAAGTTCCCAGTGCAGCTACTTTTGGAACCTGATTTTTGAGTATTTCAGCTTCAGCTTTGTGTCAAAGAATTGCCGTGCGATGAAAAACATGGAAAGATACCTTGGGAAACAAGGAAGCTTGATTTTTTGCAAATCTGTATCCAACATTCACAAACACAGGACCTGGAACCAGAGTTTCCCTCATGCTCAGTACTTCTCCTTTGCCCACCAACCCATGAGATGGTGTCAGCAGCCTCCAACAGCCTCTGGCTACTGGCTGGAGAAGCCACCACTGTGCTGCGGTGGGTGAGCAGCTGCGTGTGCTCACCAGCAGCTAAAATATACTGTTGGGTGAAATGGAACTGTACCGTTGAACTCTCAAGCTTTCCTTCTGTAGGGACAGGGGGTTTTGCTCTCAAACTGCTGATTTGCAAAGGTCTCAAACTTTGTATCTTTGAGACATCTACGGCTTGTTGAATTGAAGTTGATGAGTGGATCCAAAAGCCTTGATGTTGGGGGAAGGGCTGGACTGTTTCCAAAATAAGAAAAAAATAATAACATCTATAAAAATGCATTGTGTTTACTGGGAAAGTAAATCTCTGATGTAGTTGTAAGGAGCCTAGGAGGCAGTTCCAACCTTTTTCTATAGTAAAGAGAATTTTGATCTCTAAAACTTCCAAAACCGTATTTTGCAGAACAACGTCCTACATAGGAAATGCAAAACTTTGATCTCTTAAACACCTTTTTTGTAAATACTCTGTTAAATGAAGGGCTCAGCATCATGGAGTTTTCATTTTCTGTTCTTCAACCTGATTCTTAAACTCTTCCATCTATTTAATTAAGCTTGTTCTGCTCTCAGCCTGTTTAATCACAGGCGGCTTAGGTTAATGTACACCTCGTCCGCTGATGAGCCAAAATTTCATGGCCACTTTATTTTGCTTTGTGGTAAAGATATTTAAAAGCCTCTTCAACTAAGAATAAAACGAAATAAATTATACGTATTTCTATCGAGTGAGCTAAATTGTGCCCTAGAGCAAGCAGCAGAACTCCAGCTAGAGGAGCGCTGACTTTGATCCGCAGGGATAGATCCTGTGCGGAGATGGCACTGGGAAGAATTGTGTACTATTGTAGCAGTTGTATCACTAGTGTAAATTAATGTGGTGTTTTTGCAGAAGTGTGGCAAATGTTTCCACGGTGGAAGCACATATGAAAAAGGCAGTGACAATTAGGGGTAGGGTCAGCTTCTTTTCTTAGTGCTGGATTGGAGGAACCTTCTGTAAAGAAGAAAGGAATTTCCATTTCTATGTCACTTGTATCGCATTCAGGGTATCAAAACAAGAACCAGATAATGGCAACTGAATGAAATAACTTCTTGGAACTGAATCATAAGAACTGCATTATTTAATTATGGTAATGTCTTTATGTGCCAATTGACCTGGACAGCATTTAGAGCTGTAAGCATTCTTTATCTTGTGAAGATGAAGAAATACAGGCTTTTTATTTTACTAAGGCCTTACATTTTATTACTAATACCTTAAACCATCCAGACTTCTGCATTCAGTAGCAAGAGGATTACCAAAAGCAAGGATCACCAAAAATATTTCTTTTATTTGGAATTATCCTTTCAGTAAAGCTCCCTGGAAAGTTTACTTTAAAATGAAAACCAGAACAGGATCCAAACTTGTCACAAAAAAAAAATATAGTGAAACAATTATAAACAGTGAATATACCAATCTTAATGTATATAAACTAAGATTTTTATTTGTAAAACTTTCATAAGGTTTGAAGCCATGGATCCTGAACTGGAAGCATTTTCCTGTAGCCCCCTCCGAGCAGCGAAACTGGAACTCCACGGAACTGAGAGAAAATGCTCTGACTTTTGTTAGACCCTGAGGAAGTCTGTGTTGATTAAAAAGCTTCACATGTAACCAGGGCTTAAGCCACTGACTTCTCTACCAACTGTTTCTATTTTTGCTTAATAAATATTAGGACAAAATGCGTGCAGTACTATAATACTTCCAAGTATTATTTATAATGGGATTCACTTAACAGAGAATCTTGCAGCGTGCAAATTGCAGTAAAACAAAAAGTCAGACTCGTGTTACTTCTGTAAGTGGCAACTAAAAATACCTTTACGGATGTAATGGAGTTAGGGAACTCTCCTGGTTTTTAATTTACTTGCAATAATTCATTAGCATACACTTTAACCTTAATCGCCAGTCCCCACAGGATTCATATGCTGTGCCAAAACAGCTTTCTCAGAGGCAAAATTAATTTTCTACAAATAACTTCCCTATTTTTTCCTAATTCAGGAGCACCAGAAGGTAGCACAGCTTTGGTGATTTGATCTCGATACATAAGATTTCAGCACTCGTTTTAGGCAGCATTCTTGTGTATTGAATTTTCTTTTTTAGACTGCTAAATATTGGGTGTGACTTAGAGGAGGATATGATTCATTTTGATGGAACAGCTTCTAGGTATCTGTATTGGTGCTTATTAATTACTTTAGCAGAAGTGTTTTGTTCCTTCAGTTCCTCTTGAGGATTAAATACCACATAACATATGTTAGATTTTGGCAATCTTATGTTTACAGAAGTTTAAAAAATATTTTGAGCAGTTGTGCATGAAATTATTTAATGTCCCTCATGAGAGGAAATGCTAACAATGTTAAACCCAAATACAACTGCTTTCTATGAATACTTTCTTCATATCTCATGAGAAAGTGCTGAATGGAATATGAAATTTCCACACTTCTTTGAGCTCTAGAAAATCGAGCCAACAACGATACCTGAAAACAAATATTAGGGGAGGGAAATGTAATGCTAAGACCAGTTGAAAATAACATAGATTGGCCCGGATACAGTCCCCAAGTAGGAAAAAAGGAATTGTTTCAGAAGTACACCTAAGTTAAGTATTTAAGAGTCAGCTTGTAGTACAGAAACACAAATACATTGAGAATGTAGCAAGTTTTCTTTATCGTCTTTACTTTGATGTCAACATAGAGAAGATGACTGTAGCTGAAACTAATTCCTAAATTAAACTGAAGTGGCCTCTGAAGGAGAACGAGAAATGGAACAACTTCTTCTCTCTAATCACTCTGTACCAGCAGCAGGGCAGGCTTGAGCAGTCTGCCCAGCACAGGCCATGTCCTGACCTGGAGGTGAGAGGTGCCTGCTCCTGCAGCAGCTCCCAAAGTCACCTCACCTGAGAACTGGCATAGTGCTGACACCATCCCTGCCTTCACTGTTACCATCCCTGCCACGGCATAGACAATTGCTACCCATCCTTTGCCCTCCACAGTTGGTGGAGTACTGTCTTCCTCTGCTGGGAGGTTTAGGTGACTGGAGAAAAGAGAATTGTCTCCTGTATCAAACTTTGGAATCATAACTTATTTCTTAGGTTCCTCCTTTCACATACTGTTACTTCCACTGCTGTTACTATAAGGGACACCACCACCACCTCCCTTCTGAAAGCAGAAAACCGTCTCACATCCTAAATACTCCCATCCACCCCCAAGACTGATGATTTCCCTTCCCAATGTTCCTTGGTAATTTGTAAAGTCAAATGTACAGGCGAGTCATTTGCATGCTCCCCTCCAGCAGCACTTCACACATGCTTAATTGCTTTGGCTTCATTTCATGCTTTCTGCTGCTGCACTTCAGGTGCGTCTGCAGTGTTCCCCTGCTCCTTTATTTCCCCAACCAAAAACCCAAGTTTGAGATATTTTTGGAGCCTACCTTTTTCTGCATTCACTTTTTTTTTTTTCCACAACATCATTTTTCTTAGGAAGGCAGTAATAATTTCGGAGTGTTATTTTCTGATTTGCTTACACCCAAAGGAGGACACTGCTTGTTGTTGCCACCTAAGATTCACTTCCTCATTTAAACCCCCTGGTGAACCTCTAGAGGAAGAGGCTGCCTGACCATTGGTCTTCTTGCTGTGACTTTTATTGCATTTTCCTTAATCTGCCTCACTCACCCCTGTACAAAGAGGTGGTTCAAAGCACGCAGAGCTTAAACATCCTTCTGTTTTACCCACAGACCTACCTAGGGCTACTTTTTGGAGACTGGAATGGGACTCGTGGAGAGAGAACTTTCCTGTGGAAGGAGAAAGACCTTGGTGGTTCTTCACAGGAGAGATTGCCCTGCACAGTGAAGAACTGGTGACAAACTGAACCAGGGTGAGTAAAAACATGAATGAAAACATTCCACTTCTAAAACAACTTCTCCCTTATCGAGAAACTCCCCTTTCCCATTCCTTTCTTCTTGTGTCCGAGCAGCAAACTCGTCTACCAGCTCCCAAGTGTCTTTACCCCTTAATTCTGCACAGTTGCTTCCCCATCACTGCCTCGGAGGTGAATGTTGTCCATATAGCTTAAAAGTTTCCTAACTCTCAGGAAGTCTGTTTCTCAACTGTGTCATTACTGAGCCAAGCAGCTTGTTCCAGTGACAGCTGATCACACGACAATGTTCTCAGTACCCATACCCCTGAATACTGAGCCCATGCCTGTGCCTCTCTGCAGGAAAGAGGGGTTCTAACAAGTGTTTAACATAGAAATCAGTGACCTGTGTTTGTGGAAATCACTACTGGCAACTGTATCACCCATTGCTCTCCTGTTCCGAGCTGCTGGTGTTACCTATGTGATCTGAGGCAAAAAAGGATCAAAGGCAAAAGCAATGAATTCTTTTGACTTCAGGTGGGGTTGAAATAGCCCTTCTAAATTAAATACTTGTCTATGGAGGGAGTGTCTTCACTCAGTAGATTTGACACTCTACCAGTCTGCTAGGATAAGTCCCTCCCTCCTCAAATTCTTATGGTACAGTTAATCCACCTTGCAGCTCTTCATGGCTTGTTGTTGTAGGACCAACAGCATCAGATATTTGAAAATCCCTGAATACAGAATCTTTATTTGGTTACATCTTGACTGATACCTGCTCCTTAACGGCAGGGTGTTGCTAGTTGTACTAACATAGCGTAAGAGGATCGATACCTACTCTTAGGTGACTCCATAATAGTTGTTAAAAGCTATCTGAATATTCTAAGTGTGTTCTTTAAAGTACTTAAAATTGGAAAACCAGAGTTGCAGAAAACTGGCAATACTTGAGCGGACTCCTCTATAGTTGTCATGACAATGTGATCATGAGGAGTTGCAAGGATTTATTTAATCTGATTGTAAATAAGATTGTAAAAATTCCAATAAAATTTTTATCATTTTCACTTAGTGCCATTCTATTCATCTATTTATTCTTATGAATCTGATCCTTTTTTTCTATGGAGGCAACACTTGACCTGTCCAGTCTCTCAGCCAAGTCTTTGGCAAGGTAAACAGAAAGTGGCAAACCCAAGACATTAAGTAACTTTACATTTTGAGCACACTTTCAGTCCTTTAACACAATCATTTCATTTTTCTGACCGTACAAGAAGACCTATAATAAAATGAGCGATAAAATGAACTTCAGATTTTTATCTTATTGCTAAATAGTTAGATCAAGCTGTTACTGAAATCAAAGTCAGCATTAGACTTGGTACTGGAGAAGACAATGGGTAACCAGATCTCAGATTAAAGAAGTAGCCTACTCAAAAGTTGCAGTGGAAGGCAGGAGATACCTTACTAGTACATATTATAGGAATGACAACCAGTGACTGAGGACACTTTGGGGTCTATATCAGCTTTCGTGAGGCCCCTTTGGTGCATCAAGAACGTCCCTGTTGGTGCTGGCAGCTGCAGGGTCACAATGAGCTTGGCAGGAGTTTTCCTGGGTGAACCTGCTCTCAGAAATGAGTCCCTCACTTCGGAGTTCCTTCCAGCCTCTGAGGTGTGGTTCCCAAGACTCATACTGGCTTGCTGTAAAGAACGTGCTTAATCTCTCAGTGAGGCTGTATGAGGATTTCTGATAAAATATTGTCCTTTTTCTCTCTGTAATGCACATATGGCTCTTCCCTTGCATTGTCTTCATGGTTTTTTGGACTGACACAGCTGAGAGTGTTGGATTTCCTGTATTGGATGAGGTTACTTTCCAATTTAGGGTTTTTTGGCTTTTGTTCTTTGGCCTTCAGAAGGAAAATAATTTGTGGACAAACATGTGCACCTGGTGCTAAAACAATAGGTACCAATACATTTATAAAGGGGATGGAACTGGAACCCTGCTACACGAGGTTTCCAGGAAAGCATTCAGCCATGACTCGCTCTATGCCAACAAAACGACTGGTTTGTTTTGTTGTTTGCACTTAGGATGATTGTTAAAACTTTTTGCACTGAGTTTAATTACAAACAGAACACATAAATAGTATTATAACTTTGAAATGCTGGTACAGGCAGTAGCTAAAGACAGAAATGAGTGAAAAAAATTTGACTTCCTAAAATAGTGTAAATTTTCTTTGTGCCGGGGAAATAAAGGTGAAAGCCCTTTGTTTATTCTGATAGAAAGAGCAAAGCCTTCTGAAGGTACATCTCAAATGGATTAGTATTGTGGAAGTGATTGACATCTAATTCTGTGATCAGCATCATTATGCCTTTGTCAAAAAAAATATGAAGCCCATTACATTACCACGTGAATAGAGTCTAGCCACTGCAGTTGCAAGTCTTCTGGTTTTCTACATTGAAATAAAGTTCAAGGTGAAGGTCATCAGGCCACATAATTTATTTTCACTATTCTATGTACGAGGTCTAGTATTTTCACACCAAAACTTGATCTTGTTTTCTTTTTTCTGCGTGCACTTTTCTCTCCTCTCTGTGTAAGTCCAGCTGAAGTCCTACTCAAAAGCAGAATGATGGTGAAACTCGGGTTGGATATTCTTTAGAACATTTGCTTATGTTTTCATTTTTCCTTCTTCTTGAGCAATAAAACAATTATCCTCAAAACATAATCAGAAAAGACTGGAAGAAAATCCACAAGAAGGTACAAAAACACCATGAGAGACAGATGATGAGTGGGTGGGTTTTCTTCAGAGTCCATCTGTAAAGCATTTTTTGAAAAATGACATCTCACAAATATTTGTTAGAGGGAAGGATTGGGTCTGAGATGTTCAGTGAAGACAGTTAATGGAATTGCGACAATTAACAGCAACTGGCATCTTTTTCCAAAAACTGTGTATTGAAATCC